>JALBCR010001546.1:7500-146847 GCA_030710515.1 Abscondita cerata | reverse complement strand
CATTAAGATAAGAGTTTACAAACCATAAAATGCACCAGTAGCAATAAAAATGTTAAATATTAATTTTATTTTAAATTATTTCATTAAAGGACCCCGCAATAATCTTACCCCTAAAATGAAAGTTTTGCTGCTACAGGGCGTTGAAATCATCCCTGGCTCTAAAGAAAACGTTTATTTTAAAGGCGGGAACAATACTTTTAAATGTTTTATTGTGGATTATGTTGCATAATATTAAGCTGTTTCATAAAATAAATTCCAAACTCACCCTCTTCCATCCCAACCTCTATTGTTAAATAAAAATATATATATATATATATATCATATATATAAACGATAGTTTCTCAACATCTAGTGTCGACTCGTGAAAGCGTTCACGTCGTAAATGTTAGCACACTTTGCCGACAGGTATGTAAAGCAGTTACATAGTCGATTCTTCAATAATTATAGCAAACATAACAGTTGGCAAGTATAAAATTTCCGAATCGCCTGCAGTAAAGTAACGCAAGAGGTTGTACAATAGCAAACAAACACTGAGAATCACCCGACAGCTGTTTGGGTCCTTTTTTGGGACTCATCGGGAATGAGAGAACTCGAGTGTAAAATCACTATTGTACAAACGCACGCTGTCGACTATATGCCCTACTGGAGGATCACAATATTTAAACGATCAGTTTTTTGACATCTAGTATCGACTCTCACTCCCGATGAGTCCCAAAAGGACGAAACAGCTGTCGGGTGATTCTCATTGTTTGTTTGCTATTGTACAACCTTTTGCGTACTTTACTGCTGGCGATTCAAATTTTTATACTAGCCAACTGTTATGTTGGCTGTAATTATTGAAGAATCGACTATGCAACTGCTTTACATACCTATCGGCAAAGTTGCTTACATTTACGTACGTGAACGCTTTCACGAGTCGACACTAGATGTCGAAAAACTTATCGTTTAAATATTGTAATCCCTCCAGTAGGGCATATAGTCGACAGCACGCGTTTGTACAATAGTGAACTTACACTCGAGTTCTCTCATTCCTGAAGAGTCCTGAAGAGGAAACAAACAACTGTCGTGTTTTTCTCTGTTTTTTTTTTTTTTTTCAACCCCTCTTTTTTTTTTCTCCACACGTTTCTCAAATTTTAATTTTTCAAATTTTTATTTTTCTAAAATTTTTTAAAAAATCAATTATTTAATTTTTTTTAATTACTGTCACAAAGTTCTTACATTTACGTACGTATCGTTTATATATATATGTACTTTTAAATGCAATGTAAAATGTTTGTAACAGTTTAAATGAAAAAAAATGCATTTTTTATATGATCATAGCCCAACCCCTATTTCGGGGGTTGTCACCAAAAATTGGTAGATTTTGCTAAATTTTTAATATGAAGTAGTCCACGATATTTTGAAACAAATATGAGGTGACAAATCATAAAAATGAACAGTTTTGCTGTTAGAGGGCGTCAAAGTAACTGCTTGCCAAAAATGTATGCTTTTTTAACAAATTATTTCTCACTATTGTCAATTTGGTTCATTTATAAACTGTTTTGAAATAGTAGAAAACGTTAAAATTGAATTTAATGATATTCCATAGTTTTCTTTCTTTTTAAAAACTATTATCCCGTTCACCATAATATTACTATATTAAATGTTAAAATTATACTGGGAGTGCTCATATAAAAAGGGATAATATAGATATCTCGGAAACGGTAAAAGATACAAATATAATTAAATAAGGAAAGAGTTGCCTATTGTAGTAATTATAATTTATTATAATATATAAATAAATATTTACTATAATTTATTATAACTAATTTTTTTTGTACTAGGTATATATATATTTTTTTGTATTTAACAATAGGAGTTGGTATGAAAGAGGGTGAGTTTGAAATTTATTTTATAAAACAGCTTAATATTATGCAACATAATCCACAATAAAACGTTTAAAAGTATTGTTTACGCCTTTAAAAATAAACGTTTTCTTTTGAGCCCGGGGTGATTTCAACGCCCTGTAGCAGCAAAACTGTTCATTTTAGGGGGTTGGCGCAATGTTAACTTTTGTTAAAAATAACACGCACTACATCAAATCAAAAATATAGAAAAATCCACCGAGACCCAATTTCCGTAAGATTATTGCGGGTTACTGAGTTATCAATTTTATCTATCATAATTTTATGGTGACATCGTAATTCCAACTTTAAAAATACTACGAATTTTAAACGTTAAAAGTAATTTAAATAAGCAAACATTAATATAATAATGTTTATATGTAAAACAGTTTAACTACTAACTCTTATATATTTTTTTAATAAATTATTAATTTATAAACGTGGCTCTACTCTCCGCCGTATGCGAAGTGCTATCTTTAATCTCAATTTTGTTCATGTTAATAAATTTCGCCAACACATAGAACAAACAATATTAACCAACATATTAAAGAATAAAAGTTACAATTTTTAAAACTTACTAATTTATAAATGTAGCTCTACGTCAATCCGCGTATAAAGAAGCGGTACGGTCAATCTCGATTTTGGCAAATTTTGCGTTAATAAATTTAGGGATGTTCGCGAACACATTAGGAACCATTTTACAAGTTACTAATTTATAAACGTAGCTCTATGCCATCGCCCTATATAATCAAACTCATATTCAATATCGATGTAATAAACGTATAAGAGAATTTCAATAAAACTGTTTGGGAGCAATTTAGCTAATTTTTTAACACCAAGTTAGTGCTAAGTGAAACAAAATCTATTCCCAAAATAATGGCGGTTGACGAATAGTGCCGAAGTTACGTTCTAATTAAATAATTTCACGTGTGTTTAACAATCCGCTAACAGCTGTGGTAACTTGGTTGAGACACTTTGATCTAGTGTATTCCTGGTACTAGTATTTTACAATGAGATTAATTATAGTCATACTGTTTAGTATTTTTCTGTTAGCAAGTTGTTCCACTAATATCCAAGTTTTATTCTGTTGTAAGGATTGGTATTCTTCATTCATTGCTGACTCCACTTTTCCTTATTTGGTTTATTTAAGGCTTGGTCAACTGTTTCAAGATTTTCAGCAACATAGGTGACAAAATCATCCCATCGTTTTTGTTTAGGAATTCTAGATGATCTGCGAACCTCTTCCAATTCTTCAACATTTTCACCAACATTTGGTAGGTAATTGGAATCTTCGTGAGGATTGGAATAACCTCACACTAAGTCGGAATTCCCTCTTTTGTTTCCAGAGACTTGGTTAAACTCTTCATGTGGAACTACCATTTCTTGATCTTCCTCAGCGAATACTTGAGGATTGATCATCGGCATATTAAATAAAGCTTCCAAGTATTCATTCTTTTCGATTTGTTTATTTTTAATTTTTGTCCAGTCATAATTTTCATTTAAAAGTCTGACATCTCTACTGATAAGTAGCTTCTTTTCATTTTCACACCATATACGAAACGTTTTAGATATTTGACTGTATCCTACAAATATGCCATGTTTGGATCTTGGTTGAAACTTGGTTTTACTTGGTATTTTATTTAGAAAGAATACGTCTTTTCCAAAGGCTTGGAGATGAGTAACTACTGGTTTTCTTTGAGTCCAGACTTTATAAGGTACACGCATCCCTAATGACTTAGATGCGCATCGATTTCGTATGTAATTTGCGGTCAATATTGCTTTGTCCCAAAATTTGGTAGGGCATTCTGCTTGAATTAACATACATCGTGCCATGTCCAATAAAGTTCTATTTTTGCGCTTTGAAATACCATTTTGCTTGTGGTATGTAGCTTACTGTTAGGCGTCTTTGAATGCCTTTTTTCATTAAATATTTTTCTAACTCGTTGTTTAGGTATTCTCGACCGTTATCTGTTTAGAGAAACTTAATTTTATGCCCAGTAAAAGTTTCCGCCACCTGCTTGTACTCCATGAAGGATTCTTTCAGGCCACTTTTGTATTTCAATAGTTTAACCACCGAATATCGGAAAAAAACATCAGTGAAGGTAGCAATGTAACGTCACCCCACATAAATCGTTAATTGGATCACAGCATTTTTAGAAAAGCCGCTTAATCATTTTTCCTTCCAGACAAACTTGACATTCATTAGTGGTGAAATATCATAAGGTTCATACCTAAGACAGATTGATCTTCACATTTTTATCAAATTCGAACGTTTAATGGTCAAACCGTTCATGCCACAGTTTTACACCGAAACCCACTCATTTTCACGTTTTATTTCAACCCTTGGGGTTCACGTAACACAAATAAATTTCTTGTTTGTTTCAATAGCCGAAATAAAACCTTTCGAGTTTTCAATTATAGCGCGATTATCGTTAAACGTCACTTTATACCCACGATCAGTTAACCTTGACACCGACATTAAGTTCATTTCTAAGTTAGGAACGCATAAAGTATTTTGTAGCATGCAATTAGTGTCGTCTTTACCATTATTAATAATAAGTTCAACTTTACCGACATCCACTGTTTTAGAACTGGTGGAGTTGGCCCTGCTCACAATTTTTTTGCTTCCTCTTTAATTTCAACAAACTTATCTGGGTCAGCGCACTTTTGTGTGAAGTACACCCACTGTTGAAGATCCATTGCAGATTTTTCGTTTCTGTCATGTCAGCAGAACAAACAATTTCTTTGGGAATAGCATAAGCAACCAGCAACAAATTTTCTTTACTATCAGAATGAAATTTTTTGTTTCTATACCAGCATCTATTTACAATGTGCCCTTTTTGCCACATTTATAGCAAGTAACGCCAAGCTTTTGGAATCTCAAGTTACCATTTTGTTTGAATTTTTTGTTTTCCTTCAAATTCTTTACAAACAAGCGTTATCTGAAGAAAGCTTTCTGGAATTAATTCCTATAAAGTTTTGATTTTAATCCTTCTGTGGTATGGTAGTGATCTTGCTCTCTTTTTTTTTTTTTTTTTTAAACAAAAAAAACATTTTGTTTTGATTTTATCTAATTCTGAGTTTAGTCAACAGTATCAAAATTATTTAAATGGTCTTTGACATCATCGCCCTCTAACATTTTAGTAAACAGTACATGTTTTAACAGAACGACCTTACGTGCAAGTCCTTTCGATTCATAAATCAATTCAAATTCAAGTTTAGTCTACACATCTTTTAAATATTTGAAGTCTTTGATTTGCTTTAATTCAGAAGGGTCAATGCTTAAATTTCAATCAGATTTAGCTTTAAGATCAGCAGCATCCCAAGCTGCGGTAGCTGCTACGAAAGTTGTGTCTGCTTCATCTATCCATTTTTATAAAGAGCACCTCGACTTGTATTTTCCACGTTGTAGTTGTATTCATTTTCAATTTACGGAAAAATTCACCAGTATAACCTCAAATTAAAATTCACTACAAAACTGTTCCGAAAAGTGCGAATTCAATTTTCGCTATTCTAAATAGCTCTCTGGGCCCATAACCTGTTCGGATTATTTGAAATAAACTGGCGCAGCAATCACTTTAAATGAATAATATATTTAATAATTTGAAAACGCGTATAAACAGTAAAAATTTAATAGTATATAAAACTTAGTGACATTTTTGGTTACCACTAATTTAACTCTATATTGCTACATTGCCGATTCTTCAAAAATTGTTCAAACCTTAACAGTTTGCTTACAAAATACAAATTTTACAGTTAAAAGAAAATAAATTTATTTTAGGGTACCAAGAACATTAGTGGAAATCAACTTAACACAAGACAAGACTATAACTGTATAATTGTTTATCAATCTTAATCTCCTTCGAATTAAACAAACAAACAGTTTGGGTCAACATCTAGTGTCAAAACCTCATGCTAACGTAGTGATAGACCGTACAAAACTCGTTTTTAATTATTATTATTAAGGAGATATGGTAACTTTAAAAACGATTTCAAATAATCTGCTGTAAATTACGCAAAAGATTTGTACTGCATGTTGCTTAACGGGCATTGTTTCAATAAAATTGTTTAATAATGAAAGCCCTATCAGATACACTGTAATCTATGGAGAATTGTATTCTCTGCCCATACTTATTAATTAATATGCTCGTTATATGCTAGGAGAAATACCTTACTACTTTTTTCTTCAAGCAACATTAAAACGGCATATTACTGAACCACTGGCAGACGCTAAAAACGCTTTTTACTGTCTAAACATTAACAGCGACAATCTTTGTTTTCACAATTATTTAGGTCGATACCTCTGTTATTATTATGAACGTGACAGTAAAGAACTAACCTGATTCGTTGAGAATAAAATCTGTGAAAAATACATGAAAAGCAGCAATAAACGCTGACCCGGTTAAGGCCTTGCCAGCAAACTTTTAAGTTCAGCAATTACATTGTTTAACTCTTAGTAAAATAATCAACTATTCAATTTGATTTTCAAAACAATAAACAACATTATACATGATGTTTCTAAAAAAAAACATTCTGTATTCAAACCAGAAAGTAACCACATATACTGTAGTTGTCCTTATAGTTTGGAAAATACATTGTATTTTTTTTAAATAATACAAACAATGTTCGGGATTTAACGAAGATATGAGAAGTAAGGAGCAGCGGACCGAGCAGAGTCGAATGCTGACTTCAATTAGAGTAGCACGCATTTTTCTTTCATATATTATATTAGTTATGTAACATTGCATATTATGATAAAAATTCTAAATACAATCCACATTAAAATTTATATAATTATTTGGATCGTCAATCAAAATATTGGTCCTTGGGAGCCGGATCTATATTTAATTAGGTCCGTGGATTGAATTGGCGAACCCGGGAAATCGATGCTCGACGTAGAAGACGACGCCTACAGGTTGAGGTCCAAGCTTATGAGGAAGACGTTCAAGGTAGAAAACGTCATTCGTAGGTTCGAAGTCGATTAGATAACGGGGTATCAAGAAAGAATTTGATATCGTCCTGTGGGATCATCCCATATCGTTAATAAGTGCTTTTCTTTATCCTTATTGCGTTAAACTGCATGCATCAATAGTTATTGGCATTATTTTATTTGATATTATCATGACTGAATTGCAAAAAGCAATCAACCAACGAACGGTTATCAAAGGGTCATTAACAAAGGTTTGCAAATTTTGTTAATAAATTCGGGGTTAAAGACGAACTTTGTAATTTAAAAAATAGATTGAAGCTGCCAGAAGCATCTTAAATAAATACGACACAGTTCAAACTGAGATAGAATTGTTGGACACGGGAAAAGATTATGAAGATGAAAGATTATCCTTTGAAAATCAGTTTTATAAAAGCATCTCGGATGCCGAAAATAAGTTGCAAGGGTTTAATATAGTGCCGAGCGGGCATGGTCCATGGGGGTAGAAAAAGAAAAAGCGTTAAGTTACCTACAATTTCAGTCGCGAAGTATGACGGTGCGTATCAAAATTGGTCGCGATTTTGAGACAGTTTCCGCACACTTATTCATAATAACAATGAATTAAGTAATGTGAAATTATTAGACGAATATTTAATGCATACGCGAGCGCTTCACGCACTTATATTATAACAACTACTAATTCGATTTCAATACAAAACGATTATGGGAATCTGAAAACAAGACAGGTGAATTATCCATGTTAGTCCAATTTAGAAAGTTCTTAAAAGGCGATGTGCATTGTTAGCAGCCATATCTATAAATCGCGATAAAATAATTGTAAAACAATCCAATAATATAGCTCGAACGATGGTACCAAAGAAATGTGAAATTTGTGCAGAATCTCATTCAGTTTTTAAGTGCGATAAATTTAGGGCATTAACAATAAATGATAGAAGGGCTGAATAAAGAAACTTGATTTATGCTATAATTGTTTGAACAAGGGCACGCAGGAAAATATTACTAATTTTATTCTTGCGCTAAATGTAGACGTAAACATAATGTTTTATTACATTTTGATAGTGAGAATAGTGAGAACGGAAACAAACTTGACGCCGTCGTTGCTACGGTGAGGGAAAGAGATGTAGAGGGTCCAACTGAAATAGTAGCTGGTCATATTTTTAATGGTAGGCGTCAAGATATTAAACAAGTTGATTTGTTAGCAACAGCTCTGGTAATTGTTTTTGATAATTCGAATAAATCAACAATTGCACGTGTATTGTTGGATGGAGGTTTAACGGGTAATTACGTAACCACGCAGTTTCTAAGAAAACTAAACCTTAAACTTCGTTACATTAAAAACATATACAGGATTATTCACGGTATACGACACGGAATATTACAGCCAAACTATTCAATAAAATTGGAAAAATATATCTGGGATGGATAGAGACCTTTCGGAGGAGTATTTAAAAATATTTTTGAAATATACAGGTGTTCCAAAATACACAGAACGTATCAAAGTTGTGTTTTTTCTTATGGAATGTCTTGTATATTTTTCCATTTTCAGTTTCTGCGACCAAAATAAAAAAAGAATTTTATAGAGCTTTACTTTCCTTAAACCTAAAGGTTTTTGAGATATTTTGTATTTTATGAAAAAGTCGTTACAATTTTGCCGATTCATATCTCAGCAACTATTTTAAAATGTAATTACCTATCAAACAATACTATAGTGTTCTATAGCTAAATGTTCAGGTTATCATGAAAAATGCAAATTTTCATAATGAAGACTGATTTGTAACAATTTTAATATTTATCAAGTAAGCTATACAACTTTGACAGGTGAATATTATGTATTTGTAAAAAACCTGTTGATTGACGGGCAAATTTTAATGCATGAATTTAATAATGCTACACTCCGCGTGCATGTAGGTTGATCTCATTATTTTCTGAATAATGTTAAATCTATGGCGGACGAAGACCCCTTGGCCCCGCCCCTGTATGAAAATTTCCGGTTTTTGGATTTTTCCCGTTGGTTTAAAGGCAAGACCCATCCGACGTCTGGAAGTACCCGTTTAAATTCGGAGACAGACATGAAAAAAATAGGCGTTTTATTTTAAGCAAATGTTTTTTGTATTTTACCAGTATGTTTTACAATATTGTAAACAGCTTAGAAATTGATCCGTGGAGCAGATAATTCATTAGAAGAGATGTTATTGTTAAGTAATTTTGTACGTTTATTAAATTCTCGTAAACTCTATACATATTTATTTCTCTTACAATTTAATACAGTTGATGAAATGTACACAATGCAAATCTTCTCCTTCTTACAAATACATAATGTTCACCTGTCAAAGTTGTATAGCTTACTTGATAAATATTACAATTGTTACAAATCAGTCTTCATTATGAAAATTTGCATTTTTCATGAAAACCTAAACATTTAGCTATAGGACACTATAGTATTGTTTGATAGGTAATTACATTTTGCATTTGTTGTTGATATAAAATACAGGGTGTTCCATTTAAAATAAGCAAGTTATTGCGGTTCAAAACATGTCATTAATTAATCTTATTTTGTACACATCCTGTATATGATAGTAGATTCTTCACAAGTTCTACATAAAGTCTGATCAATTCATAGACTCCAGTGCGAATTTAGTTTAGAAAGAAGTACTAGTTGCTGAGATATGAATCGGTAAAATTGTGACGACTTTTTCATAAAATACAAAATATCTCACAAACTTTTAGGTTTAAGTAAGGTAAACCTCTATAAAATCATTTCTTATTTTGTTCGTAGAAACTGAAAATGTAATAATATACAGGACATTCCATAAGAAAAACACAACTTTGATACATTCTGTGTATTTTGAGACACCTGTATATTTTGAAAGTAATTTAAAAATATTCCTTCTATAGGTCTCTATCAATCCTAGATATATTTCTCCAATTTTATTAAATAGTTTGGCTGTAATATTCCGTGTCGGATACCGTGAATAACCCTTTATGTTTCCGGTATTAATGACTCCATTAGTACGGTAAATAAACAAGTAACAATAACAATCAAAACGATTCACAACTCATTCGAAATTGCTACGACGTTTTTTGTAATAGATAAATTAACGGAAAACCTTCCTTTAATGTCATTTAATTTGGATAAACTGAACACTCCCTCAGATATTATCTTAGCGGATGATAATTTTAATGTAGAAGCAGAAGTAGACATGTTTTTAGGATCTCAAATTTTCTACTATATATTATTAGCGGGCGTAAAACGTGACAATGAATTAATATAGAGAAACTTTATTCGGTTGGATCGTAACCGGGGCTTTAAATTTAGCTTATAGCGGTTATCAAATGTGTCACTTTTCAAACACAAAATGCTTAAGTATTGAGCAAGAACATTGCGAAAATTATTTTGTTGAAACCACGTATCGGGACGTGCAAGTAAGATTTGTTGTTAGTTACCCTAACACCGGCGATTTTGCAAAATTAGGGAACAGTTTCGGTACGACGTTAAAGCAATTTTTAAAACTTGAAGCCAAACTAGAGAAAGATGATTACATTAAACAGCAATATGATAGTTTTATGACAAAATATAATGAATTAGGGCACATGGTCAACGTAAAAAATTTGAACAGGGATAGGGAAATTAAAATGTTTTTAAAAGAAGCCATGTATTTAAACGCGCAAAATATTAAACGGGTGTATGTACACTCATGAAATTTAAAACTTGGACACCACAATTTCTGTAAACAAAAGTTTGCACATTGTGAAGCGGGCTTAAAGGTATCATTTACAATTCTAACAGCAGGTAGTCTCAGCAGGGGTTATCTTATAGAAGGACTGTAGAATGAATCATTACACTAAGCACGTTTTAGAAAATAGGTAATTTACGTTGCTTACTTTTTTTTTTCTTTAAAGAATATATTTGAAGGTATCGCTAATTAAACACCATAGCTCGATTAATTATCGAATCAAAATTTTGTTTAGGAAATGTTTACAAAATAAAATTAGAAATAATTTTGATTTAAAAACGTCTACAAGCAATAACTTTTAAATTAAATCAAAAACTAAACATGGTTATTTGGGTTGACTGATTATTACTTATTTTTAAATAAATCTAACCTACTAATTATTGTAAGTTATTAAAAAAAACATTAAACTCTATTCATAATATTTAGTCCTTACAAATGTATATTTTATGACGTTTCATTTTTTTCTGTAGTTAATATAAAAGTGAAAATAAAAACTAAGGCAATTCTTATTGTCAACGTATATATTTAGTTTTTGACAAGAATTTATTACATAATTATAATTAAGATACCAAGTTATAGTTTAAAATTAAATGAAAACTTTTTTTTTAAATAAAGGTATTACTATATAAATAAATATAAGAAATCAATAATGGGTGTGACCTCCATTATTATTGATACATTCTTGGAGGCGTCTGCTCATTGACGCTATCAAGGTATCAATATAATTAATATTAATCGTTTCCCATGCGGTATCAATGGCTGCAATTAGTGCATTACGGTTTACTGGTATAAAATTTGGCCCTTGTTGTCTTCGGATAACAGCAAGTATTCGAGCCCAAACATTTTCGATAATGTTAAAATCTGGGCTTTTGCTGGCCAGGGTAACAGCTCCAAGTTATTTTCTTCGTATCCAATTGCGCACAACCCGCGAAGTATGAATAGGGCGTTGTCCTTTAACAACAAAAATACATTATGAAAATGTTAATTCAACAGATCCCGAACTATTTTTGGAGAAAGTATAGTGAAATAAGAATACTTACTTGTTGGAAAATATAATCTTCGTCTGGATAAAACACTTCGACTGAAGGTTTCATAATAGTTTCCAAAATATCTAAATACGCAGCAGAATCAAGACGTCCATCGATAGCCCAACAAACTCCTGGACCCCGCGCGCTAACCCAACCCCACACATTCACAGAAAAATAACCACTTCGTTTTTAGGACATATGTGATTATTTTCGTAACGAGTTCCTTCCATTCTAAAATTTTAGTGGTCCATCGTTGCGGCTATTGAACGTTTTTCGTCGCTAAAAAACAATCTCGATTCCAAAATTCCAAAGGTTCGTTCACATATCGCCTTGCAAATTCCAGACGACGTCTCATATTTTCGTCACTGAGAACTTCTTCGCAGCAGCATTATACTTCTTTATTCCCATCTCCTTTAATCTTTTTGTGCAGTTATACGGCATCCGGGAAAATGTATCTGCTATAGCCCTGAGTATGTAGCAAATGGTTGTTCTGTTACGTAATGAAACAACTCGAGATCTTGAGCACGTGTAGATACTTTAGGTCTACCACTTCCGATGGCTCTTTCCAAAGTGTGTTCAAGATTCCATTTTACTCGGTAATGCCCTACGGTGCTTTTTGGTATATCTAACATACGTGAAATTTCACGCACGCTACGGCCCGCCGCTAATTCCGAAACAATCCGCGCTTTCAAATCAGCACCGAGATGAGGTGGCATTTTCACAACACTTGAAATTTTAAACTAAAATGGAATTTACATTTCTTACTTTATTTATTGGTTCACACTACCCCTTCTCAAACAGTAGGTAATTGTTTATTTATTACATACTTCTAATGACCAATGTAACAACCCTTAGAGCAATATGACTCAAAGGAAGTAAATTAAACAAGCAAGGATATTCTATTGTTATTGAAACTTATTCATAAAGTAAAGCCATTTTTATAATGCTAATGGACAGGATTTTCTTTTAAGTATTAAGATTACAATAGAGGACTTATAAACTTTGAAAATATCTAATTATAAATATTTACACTGCAATTGCGCTTTTTCCTTAATAATTTCTTAGCAATAACATAACGTTCTTGGTTTTAAGTTGTCATAAATTTGATATGATATAAATTTGTGTTTCTAATATTACATCACAAACTAATCTTATATTTATTTATATAGTAATACCTTTATTTAAACGTTTTCATTTAATTTTAAACTATAACTTGGTATCTTAATTATAATTATGTAATAAATTCTTGTCAAAAACTAAATATATACGTTGACAATAAGAATTGCCTTAGTTTTTATTTTCACTTTTTATATTAACTACAGAAAAAATGAAACGTCATAAAATATACATTTTGTAAGGACTAAATATTATGAATAGAGAGTTTAATGATTTTTTTTAATAACTTACAATAATTAGTAGGTTAGATTTATTTAAAAATAAGTAATAATCAGTCAACCCAAATAACCATGTTTAGTTTTTGATTTAATTTAAAAGTTATTGCTTGTAGACGTTTTTAAATCAAAATTATTTCTAATTTTATTTTGTAAACATTTCCTAAACAAAATTTTGATTCGATAATTAATCGAGCTATGGTGTTTAATTAGCGATACCTTCAAATATATTCTTTAAAGAAAAAATTAAGTAAGCAACGTAAATTACCTATTTTCTAAAACGTGCTTAGTGTAATGATTCATTCTACAGTCCTTCTATAAGATAACCCCTGCTGAGACTACCTGCTGTTAGTAAATGATACCCTTAAGCCCGCTTCACAATGTGCAAACTTTTGTTTACAGAAATTGTGGTGTCCAAGTTTTAAATTTCATGAGTGTACACGCCCCCAGATGAAAATGTGAGGAGTCAGTGAGCACCAGCTCTTCGAACAAGCCCAATACGTAAGGAAAAGGATTCTTAGAAGGACTCTTATTGTAACATTCTTTTAATACTACAACAACCCAAAGCCATCGCTCAAAATTCTTTTAAGATATTATACGCCTAAAGAGTATGTCGAAGAGATCGTACTAAATTCTTTCTGCGAAAGTGGCACCTGGGTGATTGTAGAACTAAATTTTGCGTTAATAGAAACCGCAATTTAAGCGAACTTTTGGGTAGATACCCCAATCTCTAAAACAATACTTGTACGTTACGATGAATGTAAAATTGTAGGAATAACCGCGCTTAGCGAAACATGCTTAAGCAAGCAGTAATTTACTTCATCGTAGTCAAACGTTCGACAACTGACCGAGAATTCTCAGTTGTTTGATAAGATGACTTAACAGCCGCGCAACAACTACTCGAATGTCGAATCTTGGCATGTCAATAACGCACAGACCTCTGATAAAATTCACTCAAAAGGTCGCAATCAAAAATTAATGTAATACCATTTTGGGCATAAAATTTTTAGAAAAAAGGCTCATATCATAGAAACCTGATAAGTTAGAATAAAAGTAAAACTGCTACAGAAAGGCAAAAACGTACTCTACAAACTGGCACTTAAAAATTAAAACTAACTATGTAAATAAGTTAAGGAAGCACGAAAACCTTAGACTCTCGCGCAAAATCGGTAAAATTTTTATACGACGAAAAAAATGCATTTTATTCAATTTAAACGCAGACAAACGCCATAACTTTATCTATTAACCACGATAACCAGAAAGTAACACCCAAAAATCAACTTAGCAACGACGAAGGTCACACTCCCTTCAAAAAATTACTTAATTACTCTAATTCGGTAACGTAAGACTTAAAACTAACAAGAAAAACGATAGAAGTGATAAAAACCCAATATCAAAACTCAACCCCAACTTATAGTCTAATAATCACCGCCATTGTGGTTCGACCTACCGAACCCTCCCCCACAACGGATCTCCACCATATAACCGTGGACGCTAAAACGACCAATTAAACAAAACCAAAAAAACGCAAACAAAAAGAAATTTGTGGTCGGAATGACGAAACACAAATGAAGGTTACGGATGGACGTCTCCGGGAATGGTCAGAGCGGCTGCACAGGTCGTGCTGGCTATTCAGTACTATGTCCCTCAAGTGGGAGGCCATCAAGTGTGTCCCGAGCCCTCGACGTTAAACAACAAAAGCGGTATAAAACCGAAAAGATTCAAAAATGGTGGATTGCGGTACACAAAGGTACCCCACAGCCCGGTCGACACAAGGTTACACCCTAGTCGCAAAACCGCACGTTAACGAAAAAGATAACGTGACACGTTGGGGAATGCATTCCAAAGAGGGATTGGGGATAGCTCTCCACACCCAAAACACAACCTTATCCAACGCGAATTTGTCAAGACATAGCAAAAGGGTCAGAAAGAACCATAGGATTCAGAGCGAGGACAAGCCCTACACTCAAGAGAACCGCTGGATGTAAAGAAGATTCGAAGAACGGTAAGGAAACAAACAGAAGAGAAGGTCCAGAGAAGAAGAAGAAATGTCAAATCCGGTACTACAACACTACAAACATTCATCAAACAACTCGTTAACGTTCCGACCAACCTACCAATGAAAACGAGAGGGGAGCAATTGGTTCGACGCCGACACTTCAGAGTCTTAAATTACGAGAGAGCGATCTTCACGTCACGAGATCAGTGAAACACGTTATCCCACAGGCAATCTTAGAAAAGCTCCAAAGGTCGTCACCTAGCCACTAACTGAAAAATACCTACAAACTAAATTCAAAACGAACACTAACAAATATAAACTTCGTAACTACAAAGAACGATAATGCATAAATCTTTACGAAATCTACTCAAACGAGAAAACTCTTACATTCTAACGGTTTCTAAAAAACCAACAACACACTGGAAAACTACGGTATATGAACGATAAATACGTAACAAAATGGTTCAAAAAAATACAAAATTCATAAATTACCAAAAAAAGGATATAGGATTGTGGTCCGACACAGTCGAAAAGACATCGAGTGGCGCCAAAACCGCACGAAGCGAGCCAATCCCAACGCTTAACAAAACCCACTAGCACCTCGCTAACAATCACTATAGAAACAAAGATAGAAAAAGATGCAAAGCTGAAGAAAGAAAAATGAAAAATACAGAATACAATTTTAACCGACTTTTACGGAATCAGACGGTGGGTGGCCGTCGTAGTGACCATTCTTAGTTCGTACACTACTCGAACAACAAATAACACACTAACCTAATCAGATTTCGGGCCAAACTCCCTTAGAAACATCAGTCTCGTCAGACTACTCATAAGTTTGATACGAAACCTTACGTTTAATGTAAAATTGCCAAATATTTGTCACTACTGCATGTCAATAACGCACGGACCGCTGATAAAATTCACTCAAAAGATTGCAATCGAAAATTAATGTAATACCAATTTTAGCTTGAAATTTTTAGAAAAACGGCCATATCATAGAAACCTGATAAGTTAGAATAAAAGTAAAAACTGCTACAGAAAGGTGAAAACGTACTCTACAAACTGGCAACTAACTATGTAAATAAATTAAGGAAACGCAAAAAACCTTAGACTTCGCGCAAAAGCTGTGAAATTTTTATACAACGAAAAAAATGCATTTTATTCAATTTAAACGCAGACAAACGTCATAACTTTATCTATTAACCAACGATAACCGCAAATAAACCCAAAAATCAACTTAGAAACGACCAGAAGGTCACACAATGGCCGGTTTTTACGAACGATAACGATGATGATTTTGATATTCCCGAAAGGAAAAGTACGGAAGTGGCATTGGTTACAACAAACTACTAAGAATTTAGTATTTTTTATAAATTTTCTTCATTTTTAAAATTAATTAGAGTCGTAGCATGGTGCAGACGATTTATTTTTAGCTGTTTGGTAAAAGACAGAAACGTTTCTTTTGTGTTGAATCCCAAGGAATTAGAAGAAGCCACTATATTGTTATAAAAAGGGGTTTAAGAGAAAGAATTTGGCTCAGAAATAAAAGATTTAACTAAGGGTAACAATGTTTCAAAAAATAGTAAAATACTGGCGTTAGATCCTTTTTTGGACAAAACTGGGTCAATGCGCGTAGGAGGGAGGTTGGCCATGGGAAATATTAATTTTAATAAACGCCACTCTATTGTGTTACCTAAGAATCATAAAATTACCGAATTGATCATTATTCAGGCACATTTACGTAGTTTGCACGCTGGTGCACATTTTTTTCTTGCGGAAAAATTGACCTATTGCCGGAATTAACACTGTTAAGAGAGTAATACGCAACTCTGTTGTTTGTATTCGCTTTAACGCTAATAAATTATATCAAAAATGGGTAATTTACCCAAAAACTTGAATTACTTCATCTTATCCCTTTCAATTTGTGAATATTGATTATTGCGGACCTTTCGATGTAAGGGAAAGAAAACTGCGGTATTAAATTTAAATACAGTGCACATTAAAATTTATATAATTATTTAGATCGTCAATCAAAACAAACAACAATAGCAATACAACGGATGAATACGATACATTGTAGCTTCAAATAAAAAAAAAAGTGGAATCGATTTAATAATAATACTTAGTAAATAATAATTGAGATTCTTAGATTTAATGTTCAATGTAAATTACTATTCAAAATATACTCATGCTAATGATTATTAATGGTCCAACATAAATCAATTCTTTTTGATTAAATTATTTATTTTTAATTTAACTTTACTTTAGTAAGAATCTTTTTATGTGATAAATAATTGCTAAAAATACGATAATCGCATGGCAAGTTTTATAAACAGCGCGGAATTTATTTAGGAACAAGCGAAGTGAAGTGGAGCGAGTGTCTAAAAAACTAGTATCTTAAGATATTTATAAAGCGAACTGCATGTAATACTTTTTCTACAACCAACACGAAAATACTATTGTAGCACGTCCGAAAAGTGACCTGCACTAAAGCAACTTTTGTCGACAGACATGTAAGCAGAGTAGAACAGTAAACTTACATAAACTTGGATTAAAACTAGATGAATATCACGATGTATGACGTAAAATCCGATCAATACCATACAATTTTTTACAAAAGTGAAAAAATACTACGAATTTTATAAGAAAAATATTTTCGTATGTTGGTACACCTTTCCTGAGTTGCCGGTTCCTTTTGTCAGTGTTTGAGGTTACGTGCGTTTGTTTACCGTCTTCGTTTTGTACATTTAAAACTGTTCTTTTCAGAACAAATATATTATTATTTTGCGAGTGAAGGTGTTTTTGGTAACATGCCCGGAAAGGAGTTAGAGATCGCGGCTATGAGTTCATAGCTTCCTGAATGCTTTTTTCGAGCAGGAACGAGTTGCAGGTGGTCCGTTTCTACCATTAGGTAATGTCCGGGAGGTATGTTTAAAGAAATAAGTCATTAAATAAAATACTTATAACTTGTTTGTAGCGAGTAGCAGCTGCGTTAAATATTAGTGTTTCTACCGTACATAGAGCAGTCAGAAAAGTTAACGATGGAGTAACTGGTTCACAATCGAACAGGAAAATTTCTCGACCTGTAACTGATGTCGATAATTTCATGAAGGGTGCTATTAGAAATACAATTTATACAATGTATGAAAACTGTAAGTAAGAAAACTTAAATAATTCATTTATAAATATTGAATTAATAGGTGAACACATAACTGTGAAATTATTGAAACAAAAGCTCATAGCACAGGAACTTTTCAAAGGGTGTGAAACTTCCTTGAACACCATTTTAAAAATATTGATTCAAATATCAAAAGATAACCCTAGAAGAGGTTTAATGGAACTGCCCGATGTTGTATTAAAACGCATACGATTTTAAAACATTATATACGAATCAAACAAGAAGGCATTTTTGATTTTGTCTATTTAGATGAAACTTGGATCTTCCAAAATTGAACAATTGGTCGTTCTTGGCAAGATGATGATTTAAAAAGTGTCAAAACGACAAAAGTTGATGGAAAAAGGTTAGTTATGCTTAATCTATTTATGATTTTAATTAACTTCTGTGATCACAGGTATATTGTACTTCACGCTGGCAATAGTGAAGGATTCATTCCGGATGCTGATTTAATATTCAGTTCCTCCACAAGAAATCCTGATTACCATGGAGAGATGAACCAACAAAACTTTTTAATTGGTTTGAGCACAAACTATTAAAAAATTTAAATAAACCTTCCAGCAATTATAATGGATAACGCCCCATATCACAGTACATTAATTAGTAAAGCCCAAACAGCTCGACAACTAAAATGCAAATTCAAGAGTGGCTGAAGGAAAAATATTCCTTTTGAAATTAATTCTTTAAAGAAAGAATTACTACATATTGTTGACAGGTAAATCAATGTTTTTTCAAAAGTTGCATGTATGAAACTTTTCATTTTTAGAAATAAACCACCAAAGTTTATGCAGCCGATCAACTGGCTGAACAGTATGGCCATAAAGTACTACGCCTTCCTCCTTACCATTGCATATTTAATCCCATTGAACATATATGGGGAATTACAAAACTTATTATAATAAGCACATAGGAAGAGAAGGAAAATCGATTGAAAATTGTATTCATATGTGGCATGAAGCCCTAACGTCTATACCAAAAGATGCATGGGCAAATTCTATACGACACTGTGAAGATTTGATTAAAAAATGGTGGGATAGAGAAGTAGTGTTTGATGAAGGCGATATAGCTCCCATAATTATTAATTTAAATGAGGACAGTAGTGATTCCAATTGATAACACAGCATCTTTGTGAATTTAAAATAAGAGCATAAGTACCACTTACAAGGATTCACAAAAAATTGATTTCTTTCCGTGGAAATGATCAGCTGGCTATCCTGTATTGAATAGAGCACTCTACATTGTAACGTGTTACATGATAAGTGATTTGTTACAAGGTATCGGTAGTATTGAGTTTATATAATAAAATTATAACGAGTAAGACTTTGTTTTATATTTTAAAGTGTAACTTCTGCTGTTGTTCGAAAGTTCTACTCTGCTACTGGAATTACCATATCCCTAGACTGTTTCTATTCAATAAAATAAATTTTAAAATTCAATTACATAGTTAGAATTTCATATCCTTCAAACATTAACATAGAAGTGATAGAACATAACCTCATTAAAATCACTTTGACGAATTGGCAACATTGCAGAATATGACTTCATAAATTTCGATGACGTAACTTCCATCTACTTTCAGGATCACTTTACATTCAAGTTCTCTTTACTCCTGAAATGTTCCAAAAGAACGAAACAGTTGTCGAGCGGTTTCCATTCTTGGTTTGGTAATTGTACAATCTCTTGCGAACTTTAGCAGATGGTTCGAGATTGTTTTTATGGGAATGCTTAGTTTGCGATAAATAATTGAAGAATCGACTACATCTTGTAAAAGTTGAACGCAAATGCCACCAACAGATGTTAATGTCGTCTAATACTTTTCTGATGAGACTACCAAAGATTCAATGACAGTGTCTAATAAAATTGTATGATTGTTTGAAGCGTTTGTTTTTGCAGCTTTTACAATTTTAATTATCAAGGGGTTGTATCTATATTAAGAAAGATCTACATTGTAGTTTTTTGT
This sequence comes from Abscondita cerata, assembly GCA_030710515.1. Classification (NCBI taxonomy): domain Eukaryota; kingdom Metazoa; phylum Arthropoda; class Insecta; order Coleoptera; family Lampyridae; genus Abscondita; species Abscondita cerata. Next base: position 126,729 of record JALBCR010001546.1, on the reverse strand, counting down.
TTAAATTTATGTTACTTGGTTTATACACATAATGGTCCCTTCAAATAAAAAGGTAGACAAAAAATTACAAATGAAAATGTTTCAGTACAAAACGCAGAATTTGCTTTTTAATTTGTCTGATTAAAAGTTACATTGTGCAAAACGTACTTACCATATAAAATGATACCCGAATATATTAGCATTATTTTTAACCCTACTAAAATCACTTAAAACCAGCAGTTGCAATCACAATAACAATAAACACAAAAACATTGTATAATTAAAACGGGAAACCTTTTCAAAATAAAGCAACTAATGCTAGGTACTTAATTTAATCTTTTTTTTATTAGAATTGAACATGATGTATATTCCCCATTCGCCGTAAAGATTTTGTTTAAAAGCTTCATGTGGGATTTATACATGTAGTACGTCAATAACACCCTCATTGTGTGGTTACAAACGTAATTAGAGGGGTTGTTATATAATTCCTGATTTTAATTTGTTTAGGTATAAAAGATATCAATATCAATTTAGAGATCAACGTGTATGTTACATAATTACCTACATTGAATGAAAAGGTAAATACAAACAAAAATTTCAACACAAAAAAACACGACCAAATCTAGTTTATTTAGGTGGTCTCGTTTTAGGACGGAATTTAGTATTACTTATGTGTCTAAGAAAAAATGATAGTCCACTTCCACCAAGTCAAATAAGGAAAACATATTAAGATTAATTTAGATAAAAAGCTTATACTTTATTTATACAAAATCGATAGATACAGAAAACAAATGGAAACCATATAACGTGCTACTCATTGTAATAGATTACAAAAGTGTGTTAGTATTTCAAGGCTATATGCAAAAATGTATGGTAAAGATAAGAGAATAATTATTATGACTTGTGAAAACGTTGCCAGTGACATTAACGTTAAGCACGACACCTTCAGTCAAGCTTTGGTATTAGTCTGTTAAAGAACTACTTCAAAAACGTTCTACACAAAGTAATTACAGATATTAACAGATGTTTACAAAGCGCACTGCGTAAAATAAATTAAGATTAATTTATTGTAGGGGTCATTTATAGTGGTAATAAAATTTTAATAGAATTACATAGAATATGAATATAATTTAATTTGCAAAATTCAATTCATTCGAACTTCAATTTATTTTATTTTGTGGTCAGTCTAGGTTCAAACACACAACAATTACCTTACTCTGGTTCTTTCTAGCATATTGTATCAACTTTATAAAAAAAAGCTTCTATTATTCTGTTTCTGAAATCGTTCAAAATCGCATAGATTTTCTGCGAATAGCAAAAGAAAATGAGCTTGTCCATATAAACTCGCTTTCTAAAACTAAACAATATTATAAAATTCTGGACATAACTAATGTTTGTGAACGTAATACATTTTGATCAAAATATAATCATATTCATATCATATAATTTCCAATTTGTTTCTAATACCTCAAGTAACCCACTAGTAATTTGAGAACCGAATCTTCTTATGAGCCGGGAGGTTTTTAAATGGAAAAATCACGTAAGAATTGAAAATGTTTACTGCTGCAATTATGTGCAATTCTTTTTCTACGCTTGCACACAAAAAAGTTCCAAAACATAATAATTCAGCAAATTACAATTATTAACAATATGATAAATTTGATTTCGAGTAGCCGAGTATGAAATGTTCGACATCGGTCGTGATTTGACAACAAATTTTTTGCGTATGAGCGATTTGCACAAATAAAAAAAAAGAAATAATATAAAATAATCGTCATGCATCTGTATGAAAAGGTCTACTTTAGTGTTCTTACGATTTACTTAAGAAAGTGAGAGTAGAAAGTATTTTTTATTCATGGTTGAATTCTTTGCAAAACATACCTAAAATCTCAAAAACGTTTATGGTTATTTCTAGTTGTTAATCAAATTTACATTGATTTTCGAATAAACCCCCAGAAATTCTTCCTACAACAAATAAACTGCAACAGTAGATACTTATTTGATTTAGTTACATCCTAGATGTAATGAAAACTTTGAAGTATTTTTAATTAGTATACCAATATTTCAAAACAAAACCCCACAATCTTTGGTAACGTGAAATTGTTTTTCAAATTAATACTACCATAAATTGTTCCGGTTTCAAGAACAGGAATAAAATAGAAATTACATAAATAAATAAAAATCAGAACAACATGAAATAATTGATTATAATCTTGGTTAGATACTTGATGATGGAAATATCTTTTAGAGGTACCAGAAATCAACCAAAAAGGAAAACTAAAATTCGAATTCGAAAGATAAAAATAATTTTAAGAAAATCTTGGGACACGTCAATTTTAGTTTTTATTCTACATACGTTTTGACGTTTGTTGTATTTTTTGATAGCCTTTTGTTTTCATACTGTGACGTCATCGTCAATTTTTAATGACACCTTAATTTTAAAATAAATTCAAGTGTCCGAAAATTTTTGATGAAATTCAATTATTTTCTTTTACTGAATTAGTTCAAAACTTATTACTTACACTGTATAAAAATCTTATCTATGCAATTTCTTTCTCCCTACTTTCTTGAAACAAAAACATAAGAGTACAATATGTTTCTTCAAAATTCTATTTGGCAAAGAAAATAAAAATTAAGTGTTAAAATTAGGACAAAATAATTACACGTTCTTCCAGCAAGAAAGCTTATATCAAGTGTAGAAGTTTGCTTGAAAATGTTAGTTTGATTAATAAAATTAAAAAAACTTGACTCAAGAATAGAGGGCAAGCCAAATCTTTGAACCTTGCGATTGTATACTCGTGGTTAAGCGTTTGGTAAGCTTGATTTAATGCAACGACAACTTGAAGCGTTTGTCGCACTTTTTGTTTAAGTTAAATATTTAATATTATCAAATTTTTATTATTGTATATGCTAATGTATAATATATAATGCCGATAAGGATCGACTTATGTAACTGCTTTTTTTTTTCTCACTTGTCGAGAAAGTTTTTTAATGCTGGATTAATGTTAATGGATCTTGTGTGGACTGTAATTATTAGTATCAGTAAGGAACTTTTATAGAACATTTAATTTTTTTATTTGGCAATGACAACTGTTTATTTTTGTTTCTTAGTTACTAAACTTATAATTTTTGTTTAAATATATTTTTTAAATCCAAATTTGAAACACTCCCTACCGTTGAAACACTAGTTTCAGCAATTATACAATATTATACTGAATTGCATTTATAACAATGTAAACTTGAATTTAAAAAATAATTTAACTAAGGATACAAAAAAAGATACGTAACTAATAACTACACTCATGTCATGTGAACTGTGAGTTGTTCGGTAACACACAAATAGGATGCACTGACCGTTTCAACACTTTTCCATCTGCGATTTTTAATGACACCGCTCTAAGTACTTTATCTGCACTACGATAAAGTTTAACAACGCGTCCGAGACGCCACTGAAGTGGAAGAAGTTCCTCTTCTTGTATAAGGACCACTGAATCCAAATTGAGGAGATCTGCTAATTTTTGTAGCCATTTCTGTCTTTTTTGGTATTTAGGTACCACTTCACGACTTCATCGACGCCATTTGTTGCGCTCGTTGGTAAACTGATAAGCGATTTGTTGGAATTGAGAGGATATTAGGTTCAGGTATGGAACTTAAGCTTCGACCAATTAAAAAGTGGCCTGGAGTAAGAGGGGAAAGGTTTTCAAGATTGGAAGAGAGCGTTAACAATGGTCTTGAGTTGAGAATTGCTTCTATCATAGTTAATGTTGTGTAGAAACGTTAACCTTGCGTTTCCTAATATACCGCGCAAATGTAATTTGTCGGATTTGATTGAAGTTTCCCATATGCCGCCTTCATGAGGCGATCTTGGGTTAATGAAGTTCCATTGTATTGATTTGTTATGTACGTAATTAATAATTTTGTCTCGAGATTCTGGGTTATGTAGAACTCTAAATAATGAATCTAATTTTGAGTTTGCGCCTTTAAAATTTGTGGCGTTGTCACTAGTTATAGATTCTGGGGACTCCCTTCGTGCTATAAAACGTTTTAACACGTTTAAAAATGCATCAGTAGATAGCGAAGTAACCAGTTCTAAATGAATGGCAGAAGTAGCCATGCACACAAAATGCATATATATGCCTTTGAAAGACATGCACTTCTAGTGGGTTTATCCTTTATTAAGACTGGGCCGGCATAATCAAGACCAACGTGAAATAACGGATGCTCTAAGATCAAGCGTGTTTTTGGTAAATTACTTATTAGGGGGTGATGTGTAATTGGTTTTGCTTTAAAACAACTTATACAACATCGTATAATACTTTTATTGTAGTTTACACCGCCAATGGGCCAAAAATGTTCTCCAATAGAAGACAAAAGTAAGTGAGCACCTCCGTGTAACATCTCCGTTGATAATTCTGTATCACAAGTTCTGTAAAATGATGACCCTTTGGTAATAATAAAAGGTGCTTCTTTTCAAAAGAAAATGTTGAATAAGATAGTCGACCACCAACACCTTTTTTATCTAGGAAGGGATTAAGAGCCTTTATATGCAATTTTGTTATATTTTTATTGCCCTTTACAGCTTCTATCTCAGTAGCAAAACAAGAGTGTTGACATAATTTAGTCAAAGTATTTAAAGACATTTTAAGCTCTTTTATTAACATTTTTGATTTCGACAATTATGTTTAAATTTGAGCACATAAGCAATTACTTTTTAAGTTTTCCCAATGTGAAAATCTCATAAATATTGCGTCTGCAAATGTAGTTGCGGAAGAAGTTGTATTATTAATTAATGTAATAGAATTCTTAAGTACCTTATCTCCAATATGAACGCAAATATAATCAGAGTAACATTGAAATTCTTTTTTTAAACAGAAGTCTGGTCCATGAAACCACAAACGATTATTTTTTAAAGTCGTCACACTCAAGCCCCTTGAACCAAGATCAGCAGGTTGCTTGAGGTAGTTATATGATGCCAATTTTGAATGTTAGTGCATTCCTCAATTATAGCAATTCGATTAGCCACGAAAGTCTTGTACTTGATTGGGCTGGATTTTATCCAGCTCAGAACAATGTTAGAGTCTGACCAAAGGAAGACTTTATTAAGTTGTATATTAAAGATTTCAATGACCTTGCAACTCCAACTTGCTAGCAATACTGCAGCGCATAATTCTAATGGCGGAATTGTAATTGTAGATTTTGCCAGACGATTTGAGGGAGCGTAGGTAGAAGCAACATCCATATCCCAGGTTACTGGCGTCACAGAAACCTTGCAAATGTACTTCCGAACATTTAGAAAGAATAAGACATCGCCCTACCTTAAAGTTCTTTAACTCAGATAACTGTGTCTTAAAACTAGACCATTTTGGCATCAACTCTAAAGGTATGGGTTTATCCCAATCAAGTTTGGATTGCCATAATGATTGTATGATCAGTTTTCCTTGAACTGTAACTGGTGAAAAAGGCCTAAGGGATCAAATATCTTAGAAATAACTGATACGAGTCTCCCTTTTAGTGGGAAAAACACTGTCCTCGAATATCTTGACTGCACAATCGGTGCGATCTCCAATAGGAATTGTCGCAAAGTCAACGTCTGCTGTACAGACTTTGGTTTTATTAGATAAAAATTTTCGAATTGTGAATCCAACTGAAGAAAGAATCGCAGAAACATCATTTTTAATGCGAATAGCATTTTCAATGCAGTCCGTCGATAAAAGTAAGTCATCCATATAAAATTTTTTGAGATAATTTCGGGACCATCAGTGGTGTCGACAAAAAAAGAGGAAGAACAGAAGCATTCTTGTTCGGTAATTTTGGTCATATGACCTAACCTTTTGTAGTCCGGCATACATTTTGAGTGCTCTTGGTTCAGTTTGGGGTTTTTGCGTAATCTTTTCTCTAGATATAAAAAACGTATTTCTGCTAATTGTCTAGAGTCGCCTAATAGAGGTAACTTAAAATTGAACGGGATACTAACGGATAAATGTCCATTACCATCAAAACAGACGTTTTTTTGAAATTGAATTTCACAAAATTTTTGTTCAGGCGAAAGCAATGATTATTTTGAAGATGGTTCAGGATTATCCATGTTTCAGAATTTTGTTAACCACTGGTGGAGATTAAGATTTGATTCCTCAGTTTGATCAGTTGTATGACAACTAATATGCTACTCTCGTAATTACGGCTAGTTTCTAAGTGAAGAAATCGTCTAGGTAAATCGCCAGATACTACCCAACCTAACAAAGTATTTTGTAAAGTCGGCATACGTGCTCCTAAAGGCATATTTGTAAAACATAGAAAATCCGAGAAGCAGATTAATGTTTCCTGGCTCATTGTAAGAATTACCTGCGAGGTGCAAATTAGGAGGAATAGAAAGAATATTACTGTCAATTTTGACTACGGGTAGTTTATCCGTAATTGTAGGAATTATCAAGCAATCAATAGTTGTCTTGAAATTCCTTGACTTTGATTGGATTTGAACAGAAGTATATTTCAAACAACTTAAAATAGCACTGTTAACTCCATTTAAAGTAATATTAACTGGTTTGTAAGGTAAGTTCAACATCTCTTGTAAGTTTTGAGAAATAAAATTGTTTTGGGCACTGTAACCGGCCCCCCCAATCCGGCCTCAAGTTTATAGGAAACTTATAATCGCCCCTAGATAAAATGTGTGTTACGACTATGGGTTCGAGCGTATTACCAAACTCAACATCGCGCCAGCATAGCTCAGAATCATGAGTACTCCCTTTCTCAAAGCACCTGTAGGTAGGAAAACTCCTTTAATATTACGTCTACTTGAATTCAAGGTAACTCCGTTGAGTGTCCTCTCAGACTTCGGTGATCTCAATCAGTTATCTCACCCATTCAGAACTTACCTGCCTAAACTTAACCTAGACAGTAGTTGGAATGAAATACAATATGTCAAAATAACACAAACACCTATATTAAATAAAACACAAAGACAAGAACAAAAAATAAAATAAACATGTTAGCATGCACGATTAGCTCCGTTATATAATTGAACAAATAAGGTCTCTTAAACAACGTGGAACTTATTTGCTCATCTCTTAGGAGGTATTTCAAATATTACTAATATTTTCCATAGGACATTCTCCTTGGAATTTCAACTCTAAATACAGTTTAGTGATTTTATTGAACAACGTCACTGGATTTTGTTTTTTATCTAGTTCACTTTATTATCGCGAATAAACTACCAAACACAAAATGGTCACAACAAAACGCTACATATCACAACAAAACGATGTTACTGATGAGCTAATCGTTTTGTTTTGATTCCGGGAACTAGCTTTAATCTAAATAAAGTGCATTAACCGCACGGTGGAAACAATGAGTCATATAATTTACAACGCTTAAAATCTACTCTTTAAGCACATCTGTTCTAAATGCATTCGATAACTGTTTGGGAATAATCAAAATTCTAAATACCTTTTTTCTTCCTCTTTATTCGAAGCCAAGAACAACTCGAGGATGCGTTATGACTTTGGGTATTCGATTCCCGATGAACAGCAATATTTTCTTTATTAAAACGTAGCAACCATCCTTTAAGAAAAACGCGCTGAATCGGCCAAAACGGTATCGCACAATCTTATATGTTGGTGATGTCAACGCTCGATTCCCGTGATGGCTTACGCTATGTTCAATTTATCTGGATTATCAACTGAATAACTGATAATTTGTATTCCATGAGGAATACAACGTTTTCTATTTTCCGCACAACCGAAAATATAACAGAACTCGAATCGCATTTAATACGCGTACTTCACTTATTTCATCTAAAGCACTTCACCGCGTTGTTCGCAATAAATTACTCCAATAGGGGTGATTTTCTGATGTGTATTTACTTACACCAGAAACACCGAACTTTTTGTATTTTGCCCATCCAAAACGGCTAAGTAATAATGGCCGCGCAATTAGTCGTTCACCATCATCAATCCCCTACCAACTACTACCGCGCATTCCTTTTTGTCATCGCGTTAATTTAAAATTATCCCATTGATTTATTTGAATGAACGGAAATGTTATATTTTGGGCGCGTTTATGATGCAATTTGAATATTTACAGACGGATTATTTATGATCCGTTACAGCACCTGTGTCTAATAGTCTTTTAACGGTAATACTTTTAGCTTCGTTGATAACATTAACTTAAACTGTGAACAGCAACACTTCAGAACATTTAAAAAATTCACAAATAATATTGTTATTTTCAGAAGAAGAAAGAGTAGCTTTCTCTAGGGTTGTGGAAGAACTAGAAGCTTCTGTTGGGTTATCAGAACTAGAAACAGTTGAGTTTTTGAGACACAATAAATGGTTATGTCGTAGTTGACAGTTGTTACATTTCAGAGAAGAAGTACATTTTGACTTATAGCTGTGTTGAAAACAAACCGTGCATAGTTTAAGAGACCTTACTTTGTAAAATCTTGCTTTTACCGACATACTTAAAAAGATGGACAGTTATTTAAAAAATGTTCACCTTTGCATAATATGAAAGAACTGTTGGATTGCGCTGAACTGTGCACGATATTTTTTGATTCAGGTGAGAACCTTTTGTTAGAATCGTGTGATTTTCCTAAAAAGTGCTGAACTGTTTTAGAGGAAATTGTTGTTTTACCAATTATATTGCATCTATTTGACAGAAATTTAGAAATTTCTTCTACCGAAGGAATTTGTTTAGGGAAACGCTTGGCAAACTCTTCACCGGTACGATTATCTACTTTCGATTTGATGACGTAAGCCAAAACGGCGTTTTTGTATTTGACAGCATAGATGCCTTCATTATCTACAGCTCTAACGTGAGTGATAAAATTGTCATAAAAGGACCTCAATTGTGACTCTTTATTTAACTTAGGAGATTCAAACAATAAGTCAAAATGGCTGAAGATTAAGGATTTTTGTTATCATATCTTTCCTTTAGAAGCTCTATTGCAATATCATAATTGATTTCGGTTGCTTTTAATTCGCTTGTTTTGCTGCACCTTTTAACGAATTTTTTAAATATAGAAATTTTTCAACACCACTTAACTTTGGGTTTAAACCAACCAAAGCTTCAAATACTTCAAAAAAGCTTTGAAACGCTTGCTGTGCTCCATCAAAACTGGGTAATGATATAATTGGAAGTTTAACGTCATCCAAACGAAAAGACTTAAATGAATTACTTAAACTTGTTGGGGTACTTTCATTAGATGAAATTGAAGTTTTGTATCACAGTTTCTGCGGAAACTTTTAATTGCATGTAATTACGCCTAAATTCATTGAGCGACGGAAGATCGCCCAATTCTAATTAGACTGTTCTGCATTTCATTATAAAATTAGAATATTGTTCGAAAAGAAGATTAAAAATTCATAATTCTGATTGAACTTGTTTTCTAATAGACTCAGAAATTTGCATCTCTTTTAATGATTCCAAAAATTCTTAAAAAAACTCGTATGACTCAATAATGAGTTGACCATTTACAAGTAAAGATTTACCATCATTCTTGTTTTTATTTTTGGGTGCCATCGTAATCAAACCTAAATATTTGAAATGAATGCACAGCGATATATTTGGTTTGCGAGCTTCGAATGCGAAACTTCAATATGTACTTGACACATACACTAATTTGTGTTTAAGAAACACGAATACAATGGCAAAGGTAAATGAATTTACAATAAATTATGCACGTTTTAAAAAGGAGAATCCCCAAACAGTGGCAATTTTAACTTTAAATCCTTTAAAGCAAGCCAATTTTTAAATATTAATTTGCAAGCTTAGTATAATAATTTAAATACCTTTATTTCATTTGTGACATTTAGGTATACGGGTCATCAGAATAAATGAAATGTTCTTAATACCAGTTTTCAGTATACGTAGGAATAAGTCTTCCGTCTCTGATAGTTTGGTAGGGCCTTTTGTAGTGAAAGAATCCCGATCGTAGGACCAAATAAATTAATGTTAATGGATCTGGTGTGGACTGTAATTATTAGCTGGTTACTATGATCTGACGGTAATCTTTTTACTACAATCAGTAAGGAACAACTCTCGTGATGTTAAATTTTTTTTAAAAATGGTAATAGCGAAAAATTTTATTTTTTAATAATAAATGGAAGGTAGGGTATAAATTTAGGATGGTTTTTTTGTAGGGTAATATTAAATGTGTAATAAGATTAAATTGAATGTGTTGTAATTAAGGGAATATGAAAAAAATATTTTAAAATAAAAAATTTTTTCAAAATCAATTCCTATAATATAATTTTTTAAAATATAAAATTAAAATATTAATTTTTTTAAATAATAAAATTACAATATTTAATTTAAAACTGGAACTAACAGCTGATGTGTTTAAAAATTGTAAAAAAGAAGGGGTATAGATTGTTAATAAAAAAAAAAATTTAAAAAAAATAAAAAAAAAAAAAAAAAAAAAAAAAAAAAAAAAAAAATACACCTTTTATAGAACATTTACTTTTTTTATTTGACAATGACAACTGTTTATATTTTGTTTCTTGGTTACTAAACTTGTAATTTTTTGTTTAAATATATTTTTTTAAATCCAAATTCGAAACAAATGCGAATCCATTTTCGTACGTGTTACGTTAACACAAGCCGACATTAGATGTCGCAATACTTATTGTTTGTATATGATGTGCCTCTAGTAGTGAATATAGTCGACAGCACGCATTTGTACAATAGTAAACTTACATTCGAGTTCTCTCACTCCTGAAGAGTCCCAAAAAACGAAAGAGCAGTCATGTGATTTTCCTTGTTTGTTTGCTATTGTACAATTTCTTGCAAGCTTACAGCAGGCGATGCAAAATTGTTATTTTTTCCAACACTGGATGGCTATAATAATCAACTGCTTTTACACATTTGTCGACAAAGTTGCTTTAATGCGAATGCATTTTCGTACATGTTACGTTAACACAAGCCAACACTAGATGTCGCAACAAAAGTTGACTATGATAAATTTAAAATTAACCCATATCTTTTTCTGCCACAATTTGAACCCAACATAAGAAATTATTTTGTTTGAAGGACAAAATATAACGAATGTATGTGATAATAATAATAATTATTATTAATAAAACATATTTTAATAAAACAATAGTAAAGTAAGTTATTGTTTGTGGATTTTACTTATTAATCTAGAATAGTAAACTCGTTGCAAATGCCTTAGTGGATGAGTTGATAAAATGGTCAAGTACAGATTTTGAGAGCCGTAACTTTTATCTTTAATCAACTATATCAATGATGTTGTTGTAATTTAATTTTTATAAAATGAGATTAAAATTTTGAACTTCTAATCGTAACTAAAAATTGATATTTTTTGATTTTGGGAATTTCTAACTCGACAAAATGAGAAATTGTGGAAACTAGAATCGAACCAGGGTTTTGTGCGTAATGCACTATACCCAACTCGTCTACTAAGGCATTTTTACCAAGTGCACCATACCGGTTAATAAATAACAATTCATAAATATTAACTCCATTTTTATGTCTTCCTCTTACACCACTTCACCGTCTACGCAGACTAGAGTGGAGCAACGAAAGAGTTAATTGGGCGCAAGAATGGCATCAAATTGTGTTTAGTGACGAGTCCCGATTTTGCTTGTGGGCCCACGATGGTCGTAGGAGGGTCAGACGGATGCGTGGAGAACGTAAAAATCCAACATTTTTTGTGGAACGCAACACAGCCCTCACTCAAGGAGTTATGATATAGGGTGCAATATGTTATGATAGCAGATCACCCTTGGTCTTTATTGACGGCAACCTTAACGCAGCTGGTTACATTGCTAATGAACTACAACCAGTTGTATCTTCAGGGGCAGCAAAATCCCATTTTCCAGCAGGATAAGACGCGCCCTTATACGGCAAGGGCTACAACACGGTTTTTGGAAGAATCTAACATTGCCATCCTCCCATAGCCTGCTCGGTCACCTGATTTCTTGCCAATTGAACATGTATGGGATATGATTGGTAGGCGACTGGGTAATTTACCGCACTCTCCAGATAATTTACACGATCTTCAGCAACGGATTCAAGAAGCTTGGGATGATATATCACAAGCAGCTATAGATCACTTGATTATAGCATGCCAAACCGTCTAGATGAGTGCATTACAAATAGTGGCGGAGCAACTCATTATTAAAAAAACTTTTAAGCTTTTGTTCTTTTGTTTTTAAATTTTAATCATCACTTTGTTTAATGAAAATAGACCTTTCCTGAAAATTTCATTAAAATCGTTTAACAACTTCTAGGTGTTGCAATTTTTTGAAGTCAGTATATAATAATTAAAGTGAATTATAGCAATTACAATTATTTTCGAGAAAAACCAATTCAGGAAAATTAAACAAATGTAAATTAATTCTTTGGTTTATTACCTAATTGCAAATAACTGCTACTCTTAAGTCATTGTTTATTATATTACTACTGATATTTTTTCTAATTGCTAATAATAATTTTAATTTACAATATAGTTAATTTTTGATTTTCTCTTGCAAAATTCTGAAAAAAATTGGCAATTTAAGTAGCATTTTTAATTCTAAATAATTTGTATTGTTATGTGTTTGCTAAAAATCAATTATGAGAACAGGGAAATGTAAGATTTTTATGAAAATGAAACGTTTTAGTTCATAGAGGATAATTGCACAAAACTAGTCTAAATGTAATCTTATATTAAATAATTAGTATCCAAGGATGAAAGTCTTTAATTTACAGTTATATTTAACCAACTTTGTAAATGTGACTTTAACGGTCAGTATTTCAGTCCCTGGATGAAGCTAATTTTTGGTTAATTTCTAAGGAGACAATTGTGACAATAATTATTACCATGACAGTAAACCCAAAATTTAAATTAACCCAAGATTGAAATACTAGCCGTAAATTTATTTTACATAATTGGGTAAAATTAAAAATTATATACATAAATACATAATAATACATGGAAAATAGTTTTTACGATAAAAGTGTGTGAAGTAAGACTTTTTTGCTCGAGGTGCGGAGTTTAAAACACGAACCGCAGGTGAGTATTTTAACTGCAAGTAATGCATAAAAACCCTCCACACACCTGTCTCATACAATATTTTATCAACGTCAGAACTAATTTTTGCAAATAGTTCCTACAACAGAGAAGGGCAAGTGGTTTATTTTCTGTTAATTCCCAGTACTAATTCCCAGGCAACCTTGACAACAATTTTTATTTGATTACGTACAATTTATTTAAAAGCAGCAATTGAGACACAATTATTAAGTAATTAATGTGCTGATAATAGGTTAGACGTAGATCAAAAATTTGTAGAAAACGGTTTACTACTTCGGTTGTTTATTTTGTTACTTACATGTAAAAAAAGTAAATTCTATACTAATCAAAAACTTACTTAAATGTCATATTTTATTTTAAAAAAATGTATCCAACCAAGCTTAAAAGTTGGAAAAATTGTAAACATATTGATGTAGCAAGAAACTTTGCAAGTTTTTCAGCAAAACGAATAAAAAATAAGCGCACTAAACTAGTTATCCAAAGTGCGCTACTAGGAAATCAATATTTTATAAAAACTAGAATTTTCCAATACTATTTGAAACTTACTAAAAGCTTTTGTTTGCTAAACCTACACGTAAGAACCTGACATGATAGGCAAAAAAACTGTTGAAAACATGAATTGAACTTTAAAATTGTATTCTGCAACAGGCAGTTTAATTTTATGAATTTCCGTTCGTTTATTGCAGGTGAGCTTTGGCAATTTGCCCTAATCGTGTTTGCTTCATTTTTGTTTACACATAACATGACTATTTGTAATAAACGTTGTACGAATTTTAACTGCTGCTAATTTGAGTATTAATTATTTTGGTTCGATAAATTATTGCATTCCACAATGTAATGTAATGTTTTCTAAAGTAAAAGCGTAGAAGCTATAAAATATAAATCATTATATTAAGCATGTTATGTACAGAAATAATTACGTTTATTGAATCGCTTGTGCAATTTAAAATGAAATAAAATTATAATACTTAAATGTTCTATCAAATTTATCACACAATTTTTTTCAACTTATTGATAAAGGAAACTTCGGTCACTGACATATGGTTAATTTTTAAAAATATTTTTAATAAAAAAATACTGTTTGAATCAAATTATCCAAAGATGAATGCATAAAAACTTTTTGATTCCTTTTTGGCGTATAACTTGAGAAAACTTCTTTTAAGTAAATTTAATTTATGTAATTGCTCCAACCAACGTTTAAAATTAATAATAGTACTTACCAACAGAGACATCAAAATGTTGTATTTAAAACGACTTACCTAAAACAAATAAAAAAAATATTAGTTGCACCTATGTATTAAATAATAACGTGAGTATTTATACAAGATAAGAGAGCATCAAGTTTTTTGGCCCAACTACTAGTGATTAGAAAATAAACAAGAAGCTTAAAAAAACATACACAGTTTTCTTTTTTATATTACAAGACATGCTGTTCGTTACGTTTGAAGCTTTAACTTTGTCATCTACAAGGTGTATTTTAAAATCACCGATTAACAAAAACTGAAGATTCTGTAATTCAAAATAAATAAAAAAATCTTATAAAGTTTTTCCAAAAACGTTTTCTTGTGGAGATACAGAGTGATTAAAGTATATATTTTTTAAAGTTCTTTTAAGATTTATCAAGATGTATAGAAGACATTTAGCTGAGATTTGGCAACGCAAATGTTTAGTCAAACACATAAATTTCACTCTGGTAGGTTCATCCAATGGCGTGACATTTGGGTGTGCCAAGTATCAGCTTACTGTCTTTTATACAATTTGACGAACCTTAAAATACCTTGTATCTTGGTAAGAAAACATTGTTGGGAAAACGTTTATAAATATTGTTGGTTTATTTTGAATAACAAAATCTCCAGTTTTTGTTTGTCGGTGATTTTAAAATACATCCTGTATATGTTCATCGGTCTGTTGATTTGTAGGTGGCTTTGCATTTTTTCTATAGGTCATTAGTACTAATGACTTCGTGAAGTCAAATGTCTTCACCTTCAAACTTAGAATTCGTTTTTAAGAAAATTCAAAAGTAATCAAAATAAGAAAACCAGAACTATCTTATCGTTGTCTGTTTTTCACAAAAGTTATAAATAAAACCAAGAATTAACAATTTATCAAAACTACATTTCACAATGTATCCGTAATATGCAATACAAAAAACATAAATTATCTAAAAAAACATGTATTAAAACTTCATTGAATATTCTAGTAAACCCGATTTTGTTATTGTTTGATTTAAAATGGAGCAAGTGGTTCAATTGAATTGATTTCAATCCAATTTCCCAAAACATGTCAAATATTTTTTACTTATACACATAAACCAACAATATTAAGTTGTTGCGTGACATAAATCAAATCTTACTTGATACGCAACAAAAACAGGCAGGTTGACCACTCACGTTAGCAAAACGTTGAGAAAAAATTCAAATCAACGATGGTTTTCAGACGTGAATATAGACAACACTAGTTTATACGTAAACTATTTATCAAACAGATTTCCTTCAACATGAAATCTCTAAGTCTCAAATGTAACTCTGTAAGCTATTGACCAAGACACTAGGAAAATTGGTTCTTCCTTTTTTTAGAGATTCAGAACGCAAACAAACTTTTAATCGTGCTTCTACGCTACAGCGGTTGCCAAAATTGAGTGATGCTTCCACTCTGTCTAGACTTGACTTTGACTATAAAAAACAAAATTAAAAACACTTGACGAGTTCCTAATTCTAATTAGCCACCGATCAACCACAACATTTAAATAGAAAACTGACTTAATGGTTACTTTACGAAGCAATGTGGAAAAAAAAAGAAAAATAAGAAGAATTAATTAAATCTGGGGCATCACCTGACAACCCAAATTGTGGTACTACAATTTTAACTTCTTGAACGACCAAGAAACGCAACATATTACAAGTCCGTCTTTGCCTACCAAAACTACCATCATTACAACTGTAAAAAATGTAAGGTTTTTAAGTATTCGCTATAGTTGCACAGTTTTATCTAAACAGGTATACCTGCAGGGTTGTTATCAATTAAAAACCTGCGATAAAGAAGGTGTTCAAGTCAAGCCAGCAAACTCGTGATATCATAAAAATTTTTGAAAATGAGCAAAGAAAATACAAAAATTATCATTTAATCAACTTCTAAACTTGGTGCCACCAAAAAATATCCGCGTCATTATCTTTCGATGTAAGAAATGGCTGAGAATCAGAGGAAAATTACTTTGTAAAAGACATGACGTTATAAGAGAGGTTGAGGCAGGGGTGTCCAATAAGTCCTTGTCTGTTCACAATATATATAGAGTGATTCAAGTGGCGCGCCGTTTAGAAAGTTATCAACATCCTGAAATTCCATCAATATGAAACTTGGTATATGGTCATAATCGACTACTCTAACTAAAATATTTTCAAAATGGCAGCAGTTCTGGATATACCGGAAACGGACGCCAGAGAAAAAAAACATAAAGTGGGTATGTGGGGAGGATTAAATAAAAACGATAGATGAGTGGAAGTATTTAGGATATATAATAAAATATGATAACAATCATAAAATATAGTATTGGGTAAAGTGTGGGGAATAGCAGAGAGAAATTTGGAAGTAATATAGAAAAAAGAAGACGGTTGTTTAAAAAGTTAGCAAACAGCGTAATGATGTGTGGGGCGGAGATATGGCGGGGAAAAAATGGGAAAAATAGAAACAGTACAAGAAAATATTGAAAATATACATTAGAGTTAGACAGGAAGATGTACGGGCACATAACAAAGGAGAAAATAAAACTAGAAAAATAAGAGTTCAAACAGGAAAGAGTGATATCAGACACAAACAAGATATAAATAAAAACAAAAAAAACACAATATTATATAAAGGTGAAGAAACAACGTATACGGCACGGACAAGAAAAAAGTAGAATGTATTATGAAGAAGTGGAGAGAATAAAAATGTGTTACGGTCAGAAGTTAAAAGAGAATATGGTGTGGGCTTAGACTAATAAAACGGTCCAGAGAAGTCAGTTAATAAGGGCGCTAGGTTTTGATAGCTGACGAGAAAGCTAACAAGAAACTAAACTAGCAGCAATCCTGTACCAAACAAAAATAGCAACCGAAGAAATTTTGGAATTTTGGTTTAGGAGACAGAAAACGCAATTCACAATTAAACACACTATATTCAAAGAAACACTAAAAAAACAATTTATAGTTATCACAATAATAATATCACGCAGTAACACAAAGTAAATTTATAACAAAATTATGCACAGTTTAATTCGCGTGTGCAAATTTAAATGTGTAACTTGTGTTTGAACTATTAATACAAAATTAGGTGGCGCATGAGTCATGTAAGTAACTAGATTTTAAATGTGGTATTAAAATTTTTAATTCATTTAAGAATAATCAAAGACAACAAATTAAGAATACATCCATTCGTAACCGTGTGTCGATGAAAGAATCCAGCAAGTGGATGGCTTATAGTATAACTAACCTAAATGATTTAATGTTACAACACTCGTACAAGAAGGTTTGCTGAGGGCATAAGACAAACACAAATCTTTAAAGACGTACAGCGCAATATATGTAAGTTGCAAATTAAAAAGTTTTAAAACTTAAAATTTGGATCGCTGAAGGCGAGTTCGGAGAAATCGTGGAACAGTAAGATTTGAAGAAGAAGTGCTTCATTAAGAGGCATACTTTACCAGAGAAGGTATTGTTAACTCAGACAATAATCACATTTGGTCTGAACAAAATCCTCATCTATCCGTTCAACCAAGTTTAGCGTCAACGTGCGGGTTGGTATTGTTGATGGGCATTTAATTAGTTCTTCTGCCAAATCGTCTAACTGGTCCTTATTATTTAGTATCCTTGCAACACGTGTTACCAAAATTGTTAGAAGATGCACCATTCCAGATTCATCAGGTGATGTGGTTTCAACATGACGGTGCCCCAGCACATTTCTCGCTTAATGTTCGGGATTACCTTAACCAAACATTTGGTGAAAGATGGATAGGCCAAGGAGTATTGGTTGTGATTTTTTTTTGTGGGGTCATATGAAAACTCTCGTATATGAGACACATGTCGAATGAAAAGATAAGTTGATTGCTGCACCACAACAAATCCAAACAATGGATGGTCTTTTGAATACAAAAAATATGATTAGGAGATGCAATGCCTGTATTGAGGTTGGTGGTCGTCATTTCCAACATTTATTGTAATAATTATGACTAATAAAATTTTGTTTGTTGATTTTTCAAAGCTTTCTTTTATTTCAAAAACAGGTAAAAATTCAAAATTGATTTTTCTCTAAAACGGTAGATCTTGTGGATTCTAAACAAAAGTACCTTTTTTTTTAATAGAAACTTTGGTATTTCTTAATTTATTATTTAAAATGTAAAAAAATGAAAAATATGCCTAAAAATACTCTTTGGCACCTTCAAATGAGACGCTTAGGATCCTGTCTAAAATCTAACCTGCATAAAAAATTGGCTTGTATTAATTAACTCTGCCAAGTTTTATAGTTTTTTAAATTTATGTATAAAATAAATTACCTAACGACATCATCTTCAATGAGCTCAAGCTCTCAAACTAAATGTCACAAAGTATATGTTTATATAAACGTTTACAGTATTTTTGCATGTTCTGTTTGCCCTTAAAATCTGTAACACATATTCATTAACACCCTGTATAGCAGAAATAAACATTAGTTATTAAGAATTTAATGCTAAAGGCGTCCGGTTAAAGCATTAATTTATTTGACCTCAACCGTTGAAACCTTCCACAGAAAAAGTAAAAGTATGTAAAACAGTTTCTGGTTAGAAAATAAAGTCATTAACGAAAACAATAGTCGAAATATTTAAAAATTGTACAAAAAAGAACTTCAGTTTATTAAGCTTCTAATCGATTACAAGGGATTTACAGCGAAACACCACATTGTTTTAATCAAAGAAATAACATCAGATAGAATATGTATCGACAATTGCTTGTTGCTTGAAAAACACCCAAAGGAAAAACATTTCTACAGATTGTGTAGTCCTAGCCCTAGATTGTTATCACAAGAGATTTAGCATAGGCTATGCATCAACCAGAACAATGTTTCTCTGTAAAAAAAGTAAAGAACAGCTGTATATTCAATTTTATTAAAAACAGCAAATATATTCAACTTATTAATTAATTGTATTAGAACGAAAACTTTAAAAAATAAAATCTTTCTATTTTATATAGGAAGTTTAAATTAATTGATTGAAAAATTCCAAATTACAGCATACTATAAAAATCGCTGATCGAATTTGTTATAAATTTGTTTGCAGTTTCAAAAGCTGTAATTTTAACAAAATATCAATTACTGTTAACCGATGTATTAGATATTTTGCTTTTCATATAAACATTGATTGTTTAAGCTGTTCATAGAGTATTTGTTCAATATATGTTTATAAGAGTTTAATTTATGCCATAAGTTAAAACGAGGTTAATGAGTATTGAATCAAATGTTGTAAAAACTATGATAAATGATAATAACAAGATAAGCATTTTACTAATAAGTAAAAAAAATTATTTATAATTGTTAATCCTAGTTTGAAGTTTATTGTACAAATGTTATCTGTTAATATCATAATAAAATAAATTAATTATAGTTTGATATTAAAATACTCAAATTATTTATTATCTGTTATTGCATATTCTTTTAAGATATTGTAAAAAAAAAGTTTCTTTATTTATTTGTGATGCGATCGTCAATAGATTTATTAAAAGTAAACAATTTATTTTCGGGTTTATTTAGGAGATATCCGTTACAGAAAATTCTTCTTAGTATACTGACAAAATTAATTGGAAAGAAAAAAAAGGAAGCTGAAGAAAATTGAAACAATTGGACATGATTAATAAGAAAAACGTATTCAAAACTAATTTTATTCGGAAACCAATAAATAATTTTATAATAAATTAGTTTTTTATTTTACAATAAAAAATATTAATCGTTTGATTTTCTTTATAAATCTAAGTTTGTATTGGCATGATAAAAAGGTTGTTACATTAGTATTGAACTTTCTAAGAATCTAACATGTATTTTAATTTGAAAATTTCGCAAATTAATGCTTAAACTTTGCATGATCCAGAGCCATGCCTGCAGATCATGTGTGTAGATTTGTAAAGTTTAAAGTTCCAACGATCAGTTTTCCATTTATAACAAATTTTGCAAATCTACATTAGAAATTAAAAGTAAGGCCTGGAATCCCACGACGATATTTTTCTGCTGGGACTTATATTACCTGCTGAGGTGGAAAATGACGTCACTGCGAATTGTGTTAGTCGGTTGTATTATAAATTCTAATAATAAGACGTGTGATATTATTTTTCAAGGTCGAGTTTACCAATATACAAGATGGTCCAACCAAAACTTTACACCATACGATTAAATAAATAAATAGGGCTTTAAAATGAAAATCCGGAAAACTGCTCGGGGGAAGCACAATTCCCTGATTTTAAATAGGCATTAGGGGTGATCATCATTTTGAAGATCTCATCGAGGAGTAGTTATCTGACTCTAATTTCATAACAAAATTTTCATCGATAATAAAATGAGAAAAAAATTAACTTGCATTTTAGAAAAAATAAATTGTTCTGCATGACTATAAACCTATTTATAAGCAGGTATTAAATTTTTAAAACATTGACTGAAATACAGGAAATATTAAAAAGAAGTCATTTTGGAATGTACGTTTAAAGTGTAGTGGAAAACAAAATGTTTGTTAAAATTGTTAATAAGTAACTAAAAATTATGCACTTTTGTAAATTAATGGATATTCCCAGATAAAAATTAAAGAATATTATAATAAAAAAATCAGAAGATAATTCACTTTTTCTCCAACCGTTACAAAACAGTGACATTTTTTGATAGTCAGGAGTCTTTAAGGTTGACATTTTCCTTAGTGAAAAAAAAAGGTATCTTACCAACATAATTATTCACTTTTAATCCTAAGAGCTAAAGTTGCCACTTTTAATCCTAAGATTAAAAGCGTTGATTTAATATTTAATTTAACTAAAACCTAGTAATTTTTATTTGAAATATTTACAATTATTGATTATTCACATTTATTCACATTGATATTAAATACACAGTTTGAACAAGTAATAAAATTAAATAAAACTGGAACTACCAGTACTTGGAGCAATTTCAAAGTAGTCCAACACGTTTTCATTAATAGTTATACAGTTATACAGGGTGGAGCACTACCAACGAATTATTCTATACCAATAAAACGACAAACAATGTTAGAAATTTCAAGGCATGCATATGTTTGGATTATTTGAAACCACATTTTAAAAATATTTCTATAAACACGTACTATATCAAAGTTGGGTTATTTTAAATAGATCATCCTGTATTTTGTTTTATTTTTAAATTGTACAATAAAAAATAATGTATTACTTTAACATCTTACTTCCGTTTCTGAGATAAATCAATTTTACCTGATATGCAAATCCTCCAAAAATATACAAACAACTTAAGTTTACACCACCCTACTAAGAACCTTCAACATCTCTTTTGTAATATTTACAATTATGTTATGATGTACAGGGTGTTTTTAATACTACCGCATAGCACTAACGACTTAAAACTTAAATAACTTGTTTAACTTAAATAGAACACTTTAGATTTCTGTAGCTGGATTAGTATTGAAAGCTGGAACTAATCACCTTTTAGTCGGTATTAGGGTTACCAACCCCTAGCTCTGATAGTTTTCGAGATATTTTCAAATTTGATAGTTTAACAATTTACGATGTACTGGTGTCTAAGTTACCTGTGAAATATCCGTAATTCTGGACATTATCTTGCAACTTTCAGTTTTAAATATTTACCATAAAAATATTTGTTTTTTTTTCAGAAAAAACAAACAGAAATGTGCTTATGACTAGCACCCCGGGTTCAAACAGTCAGTCGAATTACGCACCCCAGTCACAATTTACTGATGTTTAACAGCAGCAACCGTTATTACGTACATCGAAAATCAATCATACTGTAACCATCGACAAACTTTAACCTGTTAACTAAGAATGTAATACAAATCGCTCTAATAGTAGTACGATGATTTCGAAAAGCATTATTTTAAATTTTTTTTAACAAAGTTACCAATGTTTACAGTGTCATCAATTTTTGCTGAAACTAATAACGGTTGCTCTTGTTTCTAACAGGTGGGCGTGATTCGACTGACTCTTAGAGCCCGGCATAAGTCATTAGCACATTTCTGTTATTTTCTTCTAAAAAAATTTTTTTAAGGTTAATATTTAAAGCTAGATCGGCCTATAAATTTAAAATGTTTGCAAGATAATGTTCATTTTACTGATATCTCACAGGAGACTTAAATTCCAGTAAATTGCAAATTGTTAAACTAGCAAATTTTAAAATATCTCGAAAACTATTAGAGTTAGGAGTTGGTAACCATAATACCAATTAAAGGTAACTAGTTTTTGATTCTAACAGTCTAGAGAAATGCAGGGTGTTTTATTTAAGTTAAGCAAGTTATTTAAGTTTTAAGTCGTTAGCGTTATGCGGTAGTATTTAAAACATATTATAACATAATAGTAAATATTGCAAAAAGGATGTTGAAAGTTCTTAGTAAGGTAATGTAAAACAAAATTGCTTGTTCTTATTTATCTTGAAGTTAGTGCATTTTTTTAGAAAATCTGCAAATCAGGTAAAATCGATTTATCTCAGAAACGGATGTAAGTTGTGTAACATTTTAAAATTAAATTTTGTGTATGTAAATTAAAAAAAAATACTGTTCAATTTTATACATTTTGATTTGTGGGTTTCTGTGATTTCTCTTTCAATGTTCGTAAGGTAATTGATTATGTTTCTTATAGATGTCGTTTTATTTATGAAATTAAAAAACAGTAGAGTGCCGATTAAATTTTTCTTTATTTAAATGTTATTCCACATTTGAATTTCAATTGGGCATATTCTTCTTTGGAACGCTTATGTCTGTTTTTGAATTTTGCGGGTTCCCGGACGTTACACGTTTTTGATAACTAACGTTCATAATTGAACTCACTTTTCCGGGGAGATTGGAAGAACGTTGTGCATCGTGAACATAATTGAACTCAGTGTTTATCTCTTAAATTATATTTTGCGACATAGTCGGATAAATCTGGGAAGAACATTTTGCCATTAAAAATAATTGCTGGGAAATAAATATGTTAGATGTAGAACGATCCTTTTAAAGCAATACAATTTCACCACGTGTGTGTGGGAATCAGGCGGGTCAATGCTGTTCACAAACTGTCTCAACTTTCTTTTACAATACAAAAAAAATAACTTCCTGCCATCTGAGGTAGAGTAAAGTGCCCTAATATCGGATAGTTCTGTTTTAAAGAAATGTGTCATCTGATTACGAAGAAACCTGTCTACAGTTTAGCATGGGGTTTAACCCAAGCCACCGAATAATATTTTAGTGTATCTGATAAAACATAGATTGCTCTAGAGTCACTTATACCGAACTGTCACATTCCGAGTTTTTACACGTGCTAGTTGAAAACGTAATTTTTAGACATTCAGGTAAGTTTTTAAATTTGTCTCTGTAGTTTCTATAATATGTCTACTTCAATTCAGTGCATGCGAACAATGGATTATTATAGTTTTCTTTGTTCCATGACTTTGACCTTCAACAGGAGAAAATTTGCCTAATATCGGATGGTCACGTTGTCTTAAAATCAAATATCCGATATTAGGACAAAATATTTCTTATCTGTCTATATAATCTCTACGTAACTAAGGCCTTATAGGCCTTATTAATAACTAAATTTTTATGTTTTCGTCGACAAAAGATTTATGCTATAATCCCTGTGCTACACCTGCTGATTTAATTTTCTATCTTACACTTTTCTTAATTTTAGAAATAAAATGTCATTGAAACCCAAACAAAAACGAAAGAAGTGGGATAGTAAATCCATGCTTGCAGCTATTACTGCGGTTAAAAATAAAGAAATGGGATACTTGCTAGCTTCAAGAACTTTTAAAGTACCCAAAAGCACGTTGGAAGACTACGTAAAAACAAAATAAAGTCACCTGAAGAGCTTATTCAATCCAATCTAGGACGTCCACCAGTGTTGCCTAAAGAAATTGAAGCGGATTTGGTTGATTATTGTCTAGAAATGGATAAAAGATTTTACGGATTGCGAGCTTCTGATATTCGAAGATTAGCCTTTCAATTAGCGATTCGGAGCAATTTAAAACATAGGTTTTCAAAGAATCAGGAAAGAACAGGTTACAAATGGTTGCGTTCGTTTTTAAAAAGGCACCCTGAACTAACGTTTAGGAGACCACAGGGTTTATCAAACTGCCCGAATCATGGGATTCACAGAAGAAAATGTAAATCTCTTTTTTAAAATTTTGGAACCTGCGATGGAGAAGGTAAAATTCAATCCTTGTCAAATATACAACATAGATGAAACAGGTATAACGTCTGTACAATCCAAGCATACCAGGATAATCACTTTAAAAGGTAAAAAGCAAGTAGGGGCAATTACCTCTGCAGAAAGAGGATCACTAGTAACGGTGGTTACCTGTATGAATGCGGCTGGTGGTTATGTGCCTCCAATGGTCATATTTCCCCAAAAAAACATGAAGGCAGAATTACTCAATGACGCTCCACTACGGACAATTGCTGCCTGCCATGTGTCTGGCTGGATTCAGAGCCACATTTTTACCAATTGGTTACAACATTTTATTAGCCACGCTAAACCAAGTGAAGCTGATCCTGTTTGCTTGACACGATAAACTTGGCGCGACAGAACCATGTGGTTATTGTATGTCTCCCGCCGCATTCTATTCACAAAATGCAGCCGCTGGACCTTGCATTCATGGGTCCCATTAAAACCTATTACTCACAGGAGATTGAAAATTGGCTGAGAAATAACCCTGAAAGAGTGGTCACCAGCTATCAAGTTTGCGAATTGCTTGGAAGAGCTTATGTAAGATGTCGCTATAAATGGTTTTTGAAAGAGCGGCATCTTTCCATTTAATAAGCACATTTTTCGAGACCACGACTTTACTATTCACCATCAAGCGGAAGGTGACCGAATTCCAGCTACAAATCTACCCGATGCTGAAGATCAAAGACAAGTGATTCCTCCAAGGCATGTTACTCCTCCAAGGCATGTCACTCCTCCAAGGCATGTGACTTCTCTAAGGGGTGTGACTCCTCCAAGGCATGTGACTCCTACAAACATTTCCATTTCCAGAGATCCAAGAGTGCGGCCCCAAGATATTAGGCCTTTGCCGACCACTTCATTTTACAAGTCTAGTGATAAAGAAAGAAACTCCAAAAAAGGATCTGCTGCCGTGATTACATGTACCCCATATAAAGATGCCTTAGAAAGAAGTTTATCAGAACAGGAGAGAAAGAAAAGTACTTCAAAGGGAATTCCGAAATTGAAAACAGACAAATGTAATCCATCTAAAAAAACAAATCAAAAGAAAGGAAAATCTATTGCTAAAAAGACAATGACAACGAAGGTTAGAAAGACTAGTGTTAATAATGACGAATCTTTTAGTTCATCTGAAGAAGATGAAGTACTAATTTTAGATGATGATTCTGACATGGACTGTGACATTGGGGAAGAGGAAGGAAGTATGTTTTGTTCTGGACTCTTCTCTGAAGATACTTCGGGTGAACAATGGATTCAGTGCTCAAAATGTTTTAGGTGGGCTCATGCCGACAAAGAAGACACATACATTTGTGATTTCTGCCTCGATGGCTAGTTTTATACCGTTATCCTAATATCGGATACCCTATCCGGTATTAGGAACATTATTTTTTGTCAACGTAAATTGACAATTTTTCGAAAAACTTAAATTTTATTTTTTAACAAGTGGCAATGATTTATTTTGGTTTAATATATAATTCTCTACAGCCTATTATTTGTTTTGATTTAAAAACTTTGTAGATTTATTGATGTATTAGAATTAATATTAGGGTTAAAAAAAAGTATCCGATATTAGGACACTTTACTCTACGTTTGGTAACCGGTACAATGTTTACAACAAACATATCTATTTTAGGTTTTATTTTTGGGCTTTATTTTTTTGATTAAGCAATTATCCATACAAAAATAAACGAAAATCAGTAAAAAATTACAATTTTAACGATTTGGGCTACTACGTGGAATCAAAGGCGATCCCAAAGAAACGTGGACAAACTTGTGCTGCTTTTTATGTTCAGCGTCCTGGTTATGAAACGGTGGGTTAGTTTATTTATTTTTTTGTGGCTAATACGGTTTTGTCGGATTAATTGTGTAGTTCAAAAAAAAAGAAAAGATTTATTTAGGTCTAATATTAGATTAAATTTATTTACGCATTATCAATATTACTAACAATACTAACAACTATTTTAATTTTTAGTTTATTACTGCTTTTAGATTTTTTTTTCTTTTGAGATATTTTACATTATTATATCCACTATTTTGGGGATCAGTGATTTTGCTGTTTTTTTGTAACGCCTACAGATAGGGGTTATCTGGAACAAATTACCGATACTGGGTAAAACCCCTGGCGCCCTCCAATAATCTTTTTGTTTGTTTGACGGACAAAGTTTAAACCCATCACGCTCTCCTTCAGAGCTTAGGTATCGGGACTAGCATAAAGAGGCAAATTAGATTTACGTCATAAATTTATAAATTACTTAGATTAACGTTTTAGTTGCTATAGGGACATGTTAAAGAACATACATTATATTTTATCCTACAATTCAAAAATAGAAAAAATACTTTGATATAGTACGTGTTTCTGGAGCACCCTGTACAATCGAAAATATTTTTAAAATGTGGTTTCAAATAATCTCGATATATGTATGCCTTGAGATTTCTTACATTATTTGCCGTTTTAGTGTTACAGAATAATTCGTTGGTAAAGGCCCACCCTGTATTATTTTTAGGTGTGAAATCAGAAATGACAACAATGCTTGGTTTTTCATTATCACTATCAACTTGCAATATTTTCTTTATTCAACAATGAGTTTTCAATGTGGTCTTTCGCCATAGCGCTGGATTTCCATCCTCCATGTCTTTTAGGACAAGTGAGGTCCCACCGCCGTTTTAATGCGTGTCCGGTGTACTCTTTCCAGTTGTTTAGCTTCCAAAATTATGCTACCTTTTGCAAGACGACACTGATATAATGAATACCAACCACCATTCGATGACACTTTCCGTTGACATATCAAAAAAATAATCGACGTTCTACCAATCCGGGTTGGCGTAAAGCAACATATTTTTGATAGAAACTTAAATAATTCTCTCCCAACACAGTAAAAGAACGTGATCTCTTAGTTTTAGTATTAGCAATTTCTATAAATATGGTTGATTTTACATCTTCAATATTTTCAATTGTTAAATTGACTAATTGATTAGAACGACATGCACTTGCAATTCCCAATATAAGAATAACCTATAAAAAAGCTTTTTAGAAATTTTGTTCTTTTATTTTGAAAGCGTTTACCTTCGTCATCAAATATAAATTATCAGGTGCACTATTCAAAAAGCGACCAACCTGCTCCTTTGTAAATATTCGGGAGTTCTTCGGTAAATATCCTTCGTTTTGCATCTTGAGAAAAGCACCTAACTTTGATATTTCAAATACATTAATAAACTTAGTCATTACAAATAGCAAATATTTGCAAGCAAAGGTATTATATATGTCGCAGTCGGATGTCAAAATCCGTCAGTTTGCAAACTGACTAGTCAGTTTGTCAACTGACAGACGTTTTCTAAAACGGTTTTAAAATATAGATTGTTTTACAATTGGACTGACATTTTCAGTCAGTTTGTAAACCGCGAGTAACGCTTCCGACGGATAATATGAAGATAATAGAATTTGTCTTTTTAGTCATTTTCTAAAAGAAACAGAACTATTGTTTTATTTTTTTTAGTCACTGAACTTAATGATTGGTTTGAATGTTTAAACATACTGTTCACTTTTATTTAAACTTAAATAAACAAAATACATAAATTATAAGTACCTAGGTATAACAAAAATCATATCAAATTCTTAAAAACCGTACATAAGAAAACGACAGTTAAAAATACAAATAAAAACTTTTTTTTCGAAAACATAAAGTTGGATTATATATTAATTACTTATTGCAGCAAGGGCCGCTTAAATGGCACCTGCTATTGCATTTTAGAAATGCTTTAAAACAAAAGCACCTCTTTGTATTGCACTGGTTTTTGTTCGGTCGACACGCACATTTTTAAAACCTTGTCCCCAAATTTGGACAAATTTGACACTGCTTCCCTTAATGTTATAATATTGTCTGACGGAACATTGAAATCTTCTGAATTAATTTCTGTATTTGGGATTATTTCATCCCTCGAAAACCATCGGTTTAAAATACCATTTTCAGTACCTATTTGGTACACACCATTTTTGATATCAATAACGATGGCCAATATATTTTGGGATCTAGAGGGCTACGATCAACTTTGGGAACGTTTACAGAGATGCGATCCCCAATATTTATATCTTTTAGTTTTTTCTTTGTAACCTGCAACATTTTTTCTGCTGCTCTTTTTTGCCCATTACAGGAATTCAACCTTTCCAAATGAATGATCTTTTCTTGGGAACATAGTATACACTTTGTATTTATTGAACACTCTGAGCAGTTTACTAATTCTACTGGAATATTAGCAATGTCAATGTTCTCAATATCCTCCACATGAATATAATCTTCACTTATATTAATGTTTTCAGTGGCAGACATCAAATTTTCAGCAGTTTCATTATCATAGTATTGGTTGACAATTTCATTCTCATTTGTTTGATTACTATTTGCTTCAAGAAGCGTAATCTTTTCTAATTCTTCCTCAGTTGTGATATTTTGTAAAATTTCAGACGGTAAATCTGTGGAATTAAGCCCAACTTGAAAATCTACCCCAAACAGAGCTTTGTATGGCGATCTACCAATTGTTCTATGGAAGGATGAATTTTTATGCCATTGTACATAATAGCAACCAAGCGACCAGTTTTGGGAATCATTATCTTGAAGCCAAGATCGTAACATGTTTTCCACATCTTGGTTACTTCTCTCTACGCTACCTTGACTTTGGGGATGCCGAGGACGACCATTTACAATCTTACAAGCTGACCAATTGGACGACATTTCTTTAATAATTACGTTCACAAATTCGCGTCCATTGTCGCTTTGTAATATTTTGGGTGCACCGAATTCTAAAAATATTTTTAATAATTCAGCTGCCACTTCTTCTGCACGTTTTGATTTAAGAGGCCTTAGATGCACAAATTTAGTGAGGTGATCTTGATAATTTAGTAACCACTTATATTCACCGTCAGGCGTTGATTGAAAATCGATCAAGTCGACCTGGCCGCGGTGGTTCCATCCTTTACTTAAAATTGGTTTAACTACAATTCCTTTCTTTATTTGACTTTTCTTTTCCGCACAGCGTTTACAACATTTCACAAATACGTCCACAGCAGCCCGAGAAATGTAGAATTTAGATTTTAAGTATGCAGTCATTTTGTCTCTACCCCCATGACCCGTGGATATGTGACACTCTAACAGTTTTCCATGAAAATCTTCTATCGGAATAACAAAAATAATTGGATCAGATTCATGTTTCCTTTTCTTTATAATTTTTTTATACCACCTATTTCAGCGATGTCGTATAAATTATCATAATAATATTGTTCATTAGTTTTCTTCTAGTTGCAATCCGCCCTTCCATTATAATGTTTATGACATCTTGTATTTTTTAGTTGACCATGGTTTTTTTGTCTTCTTATCTAAAAATGCATTCTGTAATTGGTTACATATTTTGAAATAATGATATAGAGTGAGTATGGAGTAAGTATTTCTTTTTATTTTTCATACCGTTTACCCTGACATGATTAAAGTGCATGTTCAAATAAACTAAAAATAAATGTTTAAATAAAACAAAGAAAATAATAAATATTCGGACTTCTGATGCAATTTCTTAAAGCCTATCACAAGTAAAATATTACAGTATGACGCTTTTAATTTTACTTTTACGATGGGTGATTGCAAAGAAGAAAAAAGTAAATAAAATTTGTCAACTAAAAATGCGTTTGTTTTAATAATAAGAACAATGCCCTTATTTTCCAAACAATTTTAGCATAATCAAAACGTATTAAAATGCAATTAACAAAAATATTACAACATACAACTAGAACGGTATAAATGCAAAAGGTTATGTTATTTACCGGAATAATACTTATCGAGTTCTCGATAAAAAATATCCTTGTCTACGGGTTGAGATGTATTAGGATTTGTAGGTCCTTCGATGGTTGTTTCCATATTCATTTATAAACAAATTTCGCATAAATGCCACTACCTAATAATGTAGACACAGGTGATTGTTAAAATAAACACTCGGTGTAGAAACGGACTGAATATGGTTCAGGCAGAATGTAAAACGTTAACAAGATTTGATAATGCAGCGGATGCGTTACTCGCGGTTTACAAACTGACTGAAAATTTCAGTCCAATTGTAAAACAATCTGTATTTTAAAACCGTTTTAGAAAACGTCTGTCAGTTGACAAACTGACTAGTCAGTTTGCAAACTGACGGATTTTGGCATCTGACTGCGACATATATATATTTCAATTATTTGATCTAAATACTAAAGTATGTGTAATAATAGAATTGAGCTGACCGTTTATAAAAAAGTTAAAGTCAATCATCAGCAAAATAAGTGGTCCACTTCGGAACTTAAAAATATAGAAAAAGAAAGAGACGACCTATATAAAATAGCTAAATTAAATAAAAATGCGTACAATTGGAATTTATACAAATCAAAAGGAATAAGTTTGTTTATTTACTCATATATATTGGAGGTAAAAAAAAAAATTAGAGAAGTGTACTTTAATGACATCAAAATTATAGGGAACATGGAATTACCATCAAATTTTAATACATATTTTGTAAATAACGTCAAAGAAGTTAACGAATCTATTCCATTAGTAATTGACTAAAGTTTAAAATTAAATCAAGTACTAAACAAATTTAAATTTAAAAATGTCTCAGAAAGGAAACTAGAAGAAATAATTAAAGTAATTAAAAAATCAAACAGTGTTAAGAATATTTCAATTAAGATATTGCTTGATGCTTTTCCGGTGATAGGAGTTGTTTTAGTAGACATAATAAATGAATCTTTAGAAACAGGGGTAGTTCCTAAGATTTGGAAAATAAATACGGTTATTCCCATTCCAAAAATACAAAACACAAAAAAATGCGAGGAATTTCGTCCAATTAACTTATTACCTAAATTAGAACAAATAGTAGTAAAACGTCAACTAAGCGAGTATTTAGAACAGCAAAATATAATTAGTGATTCACAATCGGGCTTCAAAAGTAAACATTCATTCAAAACAGCATTAAATTTTATTCTTGCAAATTGGAAAAACGAATTAGAAGAAGATCAAGTCATAATAGCGGTTTTTGTAGATTTAAAACGTGCTTTTGAAACTATTTGTCGAAAACGATTGCTTCAGAAATTAAAATTATATGGAATCTTAGACAACGAATACAAATGGTTTGAAAGTTATCTAAATGATTGTTTTCAGAGAACCCTTATAGACAACGTAATGTCCAAAAATATAATAAATAATTTGGGAGTTCCACAAGGTTCCGTACTAGGTCCTACATTATTTAATCTTTATATTAATAACATAACTACATTTCCAAAATCATCTTCTATTCATTTATTTGCGAATGATACCCTTATCTCAGCTTCAGGAAAAAATATACAAAAAACGGTTAAAGTAATTAATAACAAATTGATATTATTAACAAATTGGTTTAAAGTAAACAAATTGAAATTAAACGTATCCATAGCCAAATACATGGTATTTGGAGCAAAAAGATCACAAACCTAGAGGACGTTGAAATTATAATTAAAAACAACAAAATCAAAATTGTACACCAATTTAAATATGTAGGTGTTATTATAGACAATAAACTAAAATTTAGTAAAAATGTAGAGTATATAATAAATAAAGTATAACGCTCTACTCCTTTGAGCCCCTGCTTTGGTTGCAGATAGATTCAAATGGGCGGAACGAAACAAAATTTATAATTGTAACACAGGTAGCTTCCAGCGAGATTAAATAACCCAGGGTTTGTTTTATCTGTATATTGAATTATGTACAATGTTCGGCCGATTATATTTACAAGGAATGTAAATATTTACAATAGGTTGACGAATTCAAATTACGCGCCGTTCTTCGGTTAAAATTGGCGGTAGTGGAGACACGGCCACGCTGTCGCTTTTGGTTTTTGGAACGTGTTGTAGCGGTATAACGAATTTTGTAACGGCGTTTGCGGACAGAGCGGCCATTATTTTAGGGTGTCTGTGTAGTCTCTGAAACAGGTAATGGGTGTAATTATTGGTGTTTGTGGTGTAAAACCACAATTGCTGTTTTAGGTTAATCTTTGGTCCGGTAAGGTTCGCCCTCAATTGAGACGGTACGACGGTGTTTATTTGCGGCTTTCGGCGTGTCGGTGCACGACGGTCTTACTAATGTGTCGGAGCCTGGTGTGCAAACGATTTTGGTGCACCCGATGTTGCTTTTGACTTTGGTGCTAGTTATGTTGAATTATTCTAGCCAGCGGTTAAGAATGCACCTTCTTTTAGATGTAATTGAGTTCTCTGCTACTCTAAAAGGGGCTTCAACCGTTTTAACACAAAGATGGGGTGTCGGATTTAAGTCGTACAGGTTAATCCTTCTCGGTGGTTGACGTCGCCTATAAGCAAAGCGGATTATGTATAGAGTGCTACCGAGTGATCGGCCACTCGTTAGACAGGGAAAGTTTGTTGGTGTTATCTCGGTTAGGACAAGAACGGATTTAGTATCGGACCCTCCGTTACCGAAGCAATCAGCCACTTTGGGGGTTGCAGGTAAGGGATGGTGTTTAAAGCGGTTTAATGCGTCGGTTTTGTTTCAGGTCTTTTGTTAGTGAAAATAATGGCTCTGTTTCTCGATCGCGAACGAATTGAATCACCGGGATCTTTGCAGACCCCAGAAGATAAAAGAGCGGATAGCTTAGTTTAGAATTTGAAGTTCGGTTTGCGGATTATGGTTCGGAATGCTTTCGGAAAGGTATTTAAGCTAGGAATCTCAGAAGGTAGTTAAGAGAGTGTTAAGAGGGTTAAGTGAGTCTTAAGAAAGTTAAGTTCTTAGAATCGCGTTCGCTCTTTTAAAGGGGGTCTTATCATACAGGGAAGAGTAGGTACCGTTAATAGGGGGAAATTTCAAGAAGGGCGGTGCGCGCGACGCTCTTAGTATGGAAAATGTAATTTTATGTTGCGAGATAGTGTTATTTATGTGGCAAAATTAATTGTATCATTTTTTGGTTTCTTACAAAAGTAAGCGGGAAAATAAATTTTTAGGAAGAATTTCGAATAATTTAGGATGTGATCTTAGATTATTAGTATATTGTTCAATTATAGAGCCGTATTTTAATATTTGTATATTGTATAATTTTTTTTTAAATAAATAAATGACAAAAACAACAAAACAAAGCTCTCCGCATTATAGTAAGATGTTCTCAATTAACAAGTGTAAAGTACATGCTAGAAAAAACTGGCTTATTCAGTATTTGGCAAAATACAATATTTAATGTACTAGTTTTGATTTATGAATGTTTACATAAAAAATTACCGGGACACATTTATTTCACAATCCAGAATTTCACGGCTATAAAACCAGACAAAGAGACAACTTTAGATTACCAAAATACAATAGAACTAGTAGCCAAAACTACTTTACCATAAAAAATTAAAGTTATATAATGAATTGACCAACGAAATAAAATATAGTAGTAATATGTCTGCTTTGAAATCCGAAACTAAAATATATGTTAAGAACAAATTTAGTTAGGAAATAATTGTAACTTAGTAGATGTCAAATGTAAGATGCTAATAGTTATTATTAACTAAATAAAGGTTATTATTATTATATTATTATTATTATTTGTCATTTAATGCCGTTCCTTATATCCAACGTTGACCGTAACATACAATATTGTGATTAAAGCATTTACGACTTCATTTTATTAGCTAATTCTGAGAAATAAACCATCAGTACATCATTTGAATACAATCTAATTTTTTTTCTTTGCACCATTGCATAATACGCTAATACACACATTCATATACTTCACGAAATTTCGTTGGGAGAAGATTCAATGAAACCTCTTTCGCAAACTCCTGTATCTCCTTAGGTACACTTAAATCTCCATTAGATTCCATTTTTACAGAGTTTTTAACAAATTGGACCACAAACAATCACAAATGAACCGAATTAGCAATATGGCGACCCAATTTTGCATCAGCTCGGCTACGCTACGATTTGCTCCGCCAACGCAAAATTTGCTCACCAAAAACCAACACTTTTAATCCTAATAAAACAATATATTATTTATAAAACATTGATAACTTTTCATATTAGTTTAGCAACAATCTTAATATAATGAAGGAACTACACGACTTGGGAACTTTTTGTTTAAACACTGTATAGAATGAACCTAACTCTATTGACTGGTGAAACCTGAAATTTTTATCTCTTCTGGTTCAGAAGATATCAAATTTTCGGCTTTGAAAATTTTTGAACTGGAAACTACACCTATTCAAGTTACTAACCAAGTCATAATGAGCTTACACCCATTGTGAATGCGTATCTATGGAGGTGATTATTGGTAGTAGACGTTTGGAAGAGAACAAACAACAGATTACTTAAGTGTTAAAGCGAATTGCACATTCTTCAATAAATAAGTAACACATTAAAGCATTATCATGCACCAAAAACACTTGTAAAATTATAATTACTAGACTATATAGGATTTTAGTATGATTAATGAACTGCCTCTTTTTTTAAAATTATTGTAACTTTATCACAAATATTAACTTCCTTTCAAACACAAATAAAAAAATTTTAAACACAAACCAAAATTAATTGTTACAAAGTTAAACCAAACTGTCAAAAAACAAAATTAAAAACTTATTGGAGACAATACCACTAGAGCTCAGTTTTGGTTGGTTATTTTTTTGTTTGTTTTTCGAGTACTTACTTTTATTGGTAATTTAACAAGAGACGTTTGTCAAACAGATCGAGTTAAATAATTACCTATATAAAAGTAAATAGGACAAAAAACGTAAAAATAACTGGTTACAAATCTGAGCTCAAAGGTATTTGTTAAGACAATTTAATTGTAAATTACATTACTGTTTTTTCTACATAGAGTCACCATAGTAACGTGATTTTTCTGATTCTTTGATCCACTTGCATTTCTGTTCTCTTCTATTTATCCGATAGCAAACTTCAATTTTTGTATAAACAAATGGCATTTTTTACATATGAGTGGAATTCTCTGAATTACTATTCCGA
The DNA here is from genome assembly GCA_030710515.1 of Abscondita cerata. Lineage (NCBI taxonomy): Eukaryota > Metazoa > Arthropoda > Insecta > Coleoptera > Lampyridae > Abscondita > Abscondita cerata. The sequence goes on along the minus strand of JALBCR010001546.1, from coordinate 91,333 downwards.
ACTCGTGAGTTGGGTTTCCAAAAAAAAATTCCTTCCTGAATATTCCTAGTAACGAATTCTTGTTTTAAATTAACAGTGCTTTAAAACGTAGTATTTCTAGGAATTATCTTGATTCAAATATGTACGGCGGGTGAAACAAATAAATCTCTTTTAATTAGGAAATACTTTTAAAAAAAATTAATTCTAAATGTAGGTACTTGGGAAATATTTAATGTAACATTTAACCTCAAAAGTACAGCATAAAAACAAATATCTTTCTTTCCACTGAAACATATTCTGTCGTTAATGAAATGACAAACATACCTGAGGTGGAGGTCGACTTTTAAGAGAATTTGGGTAGTCTATAAGCTGAGGTTCAAAAATCCGTCTCAAGGACGAGAGCGTCGCTAACGAAATAAATTTTCCCAAAAGGAAAATTCTTATTATATATTATATATATATTAAACAGTGATATAACAATAATTAATATTGACAGAGAAAGTAGGGTGGACCAGTCTAATAAGTTGTTAAAGCACAACTCTCACATTCGTGCGAGAACCAAGGAAAAAGCTACAAAAAAGAAAAAACTTGGTCGGAGTTAATATTATTCTACACAAATCTTTTGCTAAAGTCATAGTTGTTTTACACTGGTTAACCAATCCAGAGCAGCGGGTGTCTTGAATAAAGTCTTGTGAGATGACAGTCTTTAACTATATGGCGAATTGTCTCATTAGTTACTCCGCAATCACACAATGGACTTTCTAAGGTTCCCCATTTGAAAAGCATATCGTTACATCCACCCCAAGCGGTTAATTTCGATTAGTTCTTTGTTCGGGATATCCAAAATTCTCTAAGCAACTTTCCAATCTTCGTTAACAGAAAACTCTTCTATATTCACTACATTCTTCCAAAACGGTTTTCTCGATGTAAGTGTGTTGACAGGATTTTAGACATTTCTCCAGATAAAAAATTCGTTTTGGAAAGTCTTGTATTTTAACCATAGATTTCTTAACGCAGTCTTTCTCTGGAGCTCTGGTGGTGCAATATGTGACAACACAGAAAGCCAAGGTGTTGGTGTAGACTTGATGGTTCCAGTGATGGTGCGCGTGACAGTGTTTAGCTGTTCGTTGACTTTTGTCACGTGACTGCTATTCAGTCATACAGGAGCACAATATTCTGCCATTGAATACACTAGTGTTAAAGCTGATACTCCAGAACCTGCAAGTTTCAAGAGAATATTATTTCAAGTTTTAAGTTTTAGTCTAAGCTTCTCCAGATGTTGTTTGAATGTTAATGAACTGTCTAATGTTATTCCAAAATAGACTGTAGTAAAATTATGTTTTAAGTGAGTTCTGTTAAAGGATCACGTAGATTTCTACTTTTCTGACTATCACATAGATGGAAACAGCCAACTTGGATGCATTCGGGGAGAGTCGCTACATTTTAAAATATTCACACATCTTGTTTAAATCTTCATTCAGACTTTGTTTTATTGTTTCAAAATCTTGATGTTGATACGCCAGTGCAATGTTATCAGCGTAGATGAATTTTTGAGATTTTGTAATCGGAAGATAGCTGGTATACAAATTGAAGAAAAGAGGATATAAAACGGCACCCCGTGGCAATCAACTGTTCAAAGTTTTAAATTTGCTGCTGTTTTTACCAATAAACTTTCTGTTGACAACATATTTTCTATAAGTCTGACTGTTTGCTTTGCAAGGGAGGATGTTGTAGAGCTTGTACATATTTGCAAACAGTATCATATCCTGCTGTAAGATCAACAAATGCAACTCCCGTCTTCTGAAGTTTTTGAAATACGGCTTTGATGTAAGTCGTTAAAGATAAGACTTGATCACAGCAACTTCTGTTTGGACGAAATTGAGCTTGTTCTGGATGTAGTACATCTTCTACATCCTTACAGATGCTTCTGTACAACATTTTTTCCAAAATTTTGGGGCATACACTCAGAGGGGAAATAGGGCAATAATTCAAAGCTTTATTTTTCGGTTTGCCTTTCTTTAAAATTGCTATTACTTTAGACTACCTGAATTCTTTTGGAAACTTAGCTAAAAACAAAAATATCATTAAAAAATTTTATTAACCAAATTAACGCAAAGCCCTGAAGATGCCGTCAAAACCAGCTGCTTTTCCTCCTTTCAGGCAATTTTCAATTCTTCTACATTGAAAGATTCCGCTGATTTGCTTGAAATTCTGAAGTTTGGTTTTTGTTTTTGTAGTTTCCGCTTCATACTTCTCTTTCGATCCTTATCTAATTTAATCATTTTTGACACATGTGGAAGCATTAGAATCCATTGTATCTTTTGTAGGTAGAGATTGATTTGCGGGACAATTAATCTTTCAAATGACGGATACTATTGATTGGGAAAGAATCCGAGGGTTGCACAACAGATTATTCCAAATTATTTATTACCACAATAACACAAGAAGCATCTAAATTGTTTTTTTTTAGACAACATCGGAAATTTATTTTTAACACAAATTCGAATTGCAAAATACACAACAAAAATAACGTTGTTAAAACAAACGGTTGTTAACTAGTGACGATTCGACCAATCACAAAATAATTAAAAAAAAGAACTAAATCCCATAATCTATGGAAGCTGTAAATTTAGAAAATTTTAAATTTAAATATTTTTCCATCATTAAATTGAAAACTTTACAGCTCTTTAAATTTATTTCAAGATTTGATTGTCTTGAAACAATCATTAAAGAAACGTGTGACTGAATAACTTCAAGTGTGATTAGAAATGTTATAAAAATAATTTAAGTAAAAAACAACTACTTGTTTGGAAATACATTGAAGTTGAGTAGTATTTAAGTAATTTGAACGTACCCTCCAAAATTACATAGAATTGGTGTAATTTTAACTAATGCTGCTCCACTGCAATGAATTTCTTGAAATTTATAACTAGTGCTGGTGTTCTATTAGAATGCCTAATATGCCACTACTTATACTTGAAAATTCTACTAATTTAATGTAAGCATCTTAATTATTGACTTACAAAAGATTAAACTTTGATTATGAGTAAATTTAAATAAAACAAAATCAGGTTGCATAAATAATACGCAAATTAAAGAAGCAAAAACTTATTGTTTCAAACGACGTAGATTTCTGGTAATCCACGTAATTCTAGACCACTTTCATTTAATCAACATTGATTTTTATACTTAAGTACAGCGTAATTTAGCTGAAGCGTGTGATTGATAGTTTAATTAAACAGAAGTGTATTGCATTATTTTTTTGATCAAGGAATACTCGGTTAAAATAAAATTTTAATTATCCTCTTGATAACATTGCATTTACATAATTTATTTATTATTAAATAAAATTTGGTAGCATTGATAAGGATGAAAATATAATAGACGTAATTTAATAATGTCGTGAATAGATGTGTATGAATTTTAATATAGTCTTAACCTTAACAGTGACATTATTAACTAGATTTGCATTAGATTTAAATACTGATGATCTGCAAACACTTTCCTCCGTCCTATAAATTCTGAAAACTTTTACCGTGTCTTAATTAATCAAGATAACGAACTATGATACATTTTAGATAACTTAATTATATTATTTATATTTATCATAGAATATTTAAAGTACAAATTGTGTTCAATCTGTTTTTTTTATTATTAAAACTTTATTTTGCAAATTAATTTGTTATAGTATAAAATAGGATTTTAAGAGTAAACAATTTCATTACTCAAACTTTTAAAAATTTAAGTAAAAGTGGACAATATTTTGAGCAAGAGACCAGCTATTTGTTATGATTGAGATATAATTTATTTTCTTAAAAGTCGATATTTCGCATATTAGTATGCTTCATCAGGAGCTACAATTGAAGTTCATTAAAATACGTAAAAATTGATTTACTTACTTATATTTAAAAATCTTAATGCTAGTCGATGAATTACCCAGTCAATGGTAAAATCAGCAATATTCATTAACAAGCGACAGAAGTTTTGGACATGGTATGTTTTGCAGTTAAACGACAACTGATAAGCAACCAACTGTGACTATTAATGAGCGCAAAAATATGAAAATTTATCTAAAGAATGACTTCAACCATTAAATTGATTTTTATGATTTAATCAAAGAATGATAAAAAATTATTAAGAAACTAGTACTCAAAAAATAAAATCAAAAAGCAAGTATAAGATTATATTAATTATCCGTTAACAATTATTAAAATTTAGCAGTCAAAGGAATTTTTGTTAATCACAATTATTACTTAATTCTATTGTTTTTATGAACTTGAAAAATTGTAAAATTGTAACAGTTGTAGAAGACATAGTACAGTTAATAAGTAATCACAAATTCAACCTTATAAATATAATAATAACATTTTATAATTTATACTTTAATTAAGTCAAGGAAATTTTTATTAAATTTTCTATAATAGGGTTAATGAAAATTCTTGTGGTTGGCATGGTAATTTATCATTTGAATTGCTAATAAATACACGGTGTCTTACTGGAACCGCCATTAACCGTAAACGGAAAAGTATACATGAAAAAATTTGAAATTTAAATAATGACTGAAACCCTTAAGGCAAACTCAACTAAAATTATTTTCATTCGTCTGACACTTCTGGTTGTACCGGAAGTCTACATCAACTTTGTTATTTTAAATGGAACACTCTACATATTATTGCATTTTCTGATTCTACGTCAAATTTTCTGGTCACTATGTATAACATTCCCTGTAGCTAAGAGTTATAGATTTTGAGATTTTAATTTTTTTAGTAAAATTTTGACAGTTCACGGAAATATCTGTAACATTTTCGTAAATTTAATATCTCGTTAGTTGTTGTTTGTATAAAAAGAATTGACTATAGCAAACGCAGATGTGTTCATAGATTAAAAAATGTTATACCATTGATTATAAAGTTACTAAAGATGCGCAATGCATATGGCGAAAATGTAACATACAATTTCACCAATTCGTAGATGGCTCTACCGTCAATTTTTAGCGAAATATTTGTAGTTGCTTTAGTGCGCTTGAATTAGCGTCACCGTTGAACCGCTCCGAGTTTGTACGTGTCTATGGAAGTTATTGTAATTTGTTGTAACAATGGTTAAATGCGAATACATGAATTGCAAAAACAATACGAAGAAGAACAGAGACAAAAGTGTTTTTAAATTTTCAATAAAGATGTACACCGCCCAACCGAGTGACAAAAAAAATGTGGAAACGTTCTTAGCTCTAGTAGATATTGATGCTTTAAGAAATAAGTTACTTTTGGAGATATTTGCAATTTTCTACTATTGGGGTGTACCAGATCTGTTATCGAATTGGCCATAACTAGTATTATTTGGGAAACAATAAAATTGTGTGAATTTGACATAACCCAGTAAGTTTTCACTTCATTGTTGTGATGCCGGCACGTTTTAATTGTAATTGTAATGTGGATACCGTTCAGCAAAAGTATCATATGTTTGTGATATAACACCGATGACAAACCTTTTCATTCACATTAGTCATAAACGTGGAACGTTATAGGTGATTGAAAACAATGCCTTTTATGGTAATGTTTGGTGCGTTTTGCGGCTACTATAAGTAGATGCTGAGGCGTTCTTTTGCACACTTGAGTAATGAGTTAGTGAAACGTCTGTATACCAGTAAACGTGATTGTGCATTGAGTTATTGGTATAACTCTGTGATTGAGACTTTAATAAAGATTTCTGAAACAATTAAAAAAAAACCTTTCCAAAGAACATCGCCATTTTCAAGACTCTTGGATGTATAAATACTTTTTCATTCAATTTAACGAGAAACCAACTTGTGTAATTTGTCGTAAAGCCGTGTCAGTTTATAAATAAAAATATTCAAAAGCATTATGAGACAAAACACAAGTCAAAATATGGAAGCATCAAAGATAAAGCTTGCAAATCTCAGTTACAGTTATTAAAAAAGAAATTCGCAGACGAGGCAAGCGCTGTCAAAAGTATGTTTTCGCGACAAGTAATACGAAAGAACGACATCGTTACAGCAACTTATAAAATTGTAAATGTTATTGCGAATGTTAGCGCTCAGCAGTGGAGAGTTTATTAAAATGTGCATCATCGCAGCTGTTGAAGAAATCGCTTCTGAGAAATGCTCTTTACAACAACTGAAAAGCTTGCACCTTTACAAAACATAAAAAGCCGCGCATCGGCAGATGAGATTTTTGAAGAAGTTTTGCAGTGCTTAGGAAATTTACATTTAAATTGAAAAAATCTTTGCGGAACTAACAACAGACGGTCACAAAAGTTTTGCATCAAATGAACACCCAAAATTTGGAACCGCCATTGCCTGTTCGTTGCATTATTCATCAGCAAGCACTATGTTGTAAAACACTCGAAATGAACCACGTCAAGAATGTCGTTGGAGACGTTGTAAACTTTATTCGTTCTCGTGTCTTGAATTATCGGCAATTTCTGGCATTTTTTAAGAAGTCGAGAGTGAATTTTCTGATGTTCTTTACCACAACCAGGTACACTTATAAAATTTAAAACTTGGACACCACAATTTCTGTAAACAAAAGTTTGCACATTGTAAAGCGGGCTTAAGGGTATCATTTACAATTCTAACAGCAGGTAGTCTCAGCAGGGGTTATCTTATAGAAGGACTGTAGAATGAATCATTACACTAAGCACGTTTTAGAAAATAGGTAATTTACGTTGCTTACTTAATTTTTTTCTTTAAAGAATATATTTAAAGGTATCGCTAATTAAACACCATAGCTCGATTAATTATCGAATCAAAATTTTGTTTAGAAAATGTTTACAAAATAAAATTAAAATAATTTTGATTTAAAAACGTCTACAAGCAATAACTTTTAAATTAAATCAAAAACTAAACATGGTTATTTGGGTTGACTGATTATTACTTATTTTTAAATAAATCTAACCTACTAATTATTGTAAGTTATTAAAAAAATCATTAAACTCTCTATTCATAATATTTAGTCCTTACAAAATGTATATTTTATGACGTTTCATTTTTTTCTGTAGTTTATATAAAAAGTGAAAATAAAAACTAAGGCAATTCTTATTGTCAACGTATATATTTAGTTTTTTGACAAGAATTTATTACATAATTATAAATAAGATACCAAGTTATAGTTTAAAATTAAATGAAAACTTTTTTTTTTAAATAAAGGTATTACCGTTGATTGAAATATTGGTAAAGATAGTCAACCGCTTGTATTTGCTTGTATCACGGATGCAATTCACATATGCATGTTGGGTTGCGTTTTTGTTTACTTTTTCAGCTGTACTGAAGCGCTAAGTTATAATGTGTACGATTCTTGAAATAGAATAGTTCAATTTATTCCACCGTTGTAAAAATGGCGCAACAACAATCCGTAAAATTTACTTTTTGTCAATACAATGTTGCAACGTTTTCAAATATTTAGTAAACGTATTAACTAGTAATTAAAAGTGACGAATTTTTTCATTTATGAATAATACCATTGATGATACATATCTTGGATTTTAATGACAATGTTTTTTTTAATAATTTACTAAAATACATGCGAAGCGTTATTTGTTAAAACAGTTTGGTTTGGTCGGTGTTAGATAAATAAGAAACAATTATTTTACAAATTATGCTTGCACTTTATTTTTTAACTTGCAAATAATAATGTTGACATTTGTTTGTCATTTAATAACTTCGTTAGGAATAAAGTAGAACATACTGGGAGAAATACCACTAGAGTTCAGAAACGCAAAATTATTGGTTTTTGTATCTACTTGTTTTTACGTGTTCAGTTGAAAAGGATTTTAAATAAAAATTGGTTTTCAAATTTTTCAATTCAAAAGGCAACAAGTTACCGTGTTTTTTAGGGAAAGTGGGTTCCACTAGACCTTCAAATTTAAATTCACTTGGTAATAAAACCTATTCCTATTACTTCTAAAAATAAAAGTACTAGATTTTAGCTTGAGGTGTGTTGTCTCCCGACGCGGTGCGGATAATACGTGTATAATACACTATTCTTTTCTGTGACGAAATAAATGACGATTTAATATTGAAAAATCATATTACAATAGAATTAGAAAATTATTGAGAGAAATTTGGTGTTAAAAATAGTACTCACTTTTTTTCCTGAGGGAAAAATAATTTACAAAAGTGACACTTTGTTATCTGTTAGTAGAGATAAAAAGTTAGGATTTTACTCTTTGAAACTGTATCAAAATATCATGGTTTCGAATTAAAATAGTTTAATTAAAGTAAAATAGCTCATTAATTATAAACATTGTTTCAAAAATTACAATTCCAACTGATCTAAAATAATAATAATAATTTACAAACAATTTACACATAAATAATAACGTACCTAATACAATGCTATACATAAAACATATCCAAACATTTACACTTATTTATGCAGATAATATTCTTATTTTACGGTGTGGTTTTGTGACATCACTGTAATTATAGCTATTAGAAATATGTTTATTAGCCTCCCACTTTAAGGTTCGATATAGTTTTATTTTAACCAAATGTATTACGAGGAGTCTTCCGGATTATCGTTTATGAGTCACATTCCTTATCGGCTTAGTCAGAAATTCTACAATTGCATACTTTTAGCAACACCTTTAGTAAATGAGTAGGCTTGGTATAATATTGTTTAGATGCAAACAGTTGAGTACGTTAGATTGTAATATAAGAAAATTCAACATTCGTTCCAACATAAAAAGGGATAGCGTTTCTATGTTAAAAATTTTAATTTCAATGACCAAAATTTAGAAATTTACTTGCGTAAGCCTAATAGATTTTAAAACATTTTCAACGGATAAACGATGTTAATGTAATAAATATATGGGTATGGAATTTTCAAAAGTATTTAAAGAAATTGTTTTTTTTTGGGAGAACGTTTTTCAACGATTTCTTTACGAAATTAATACTTTTAAATCTGCAGGTTTTTTTCATAATAATAAACTTTATTCACATGTGTATGTATACAATCTTTGTACATATATGTGTTTGTCATGATGGTATAACCATTGTTATAACCTTACGTAAGAAAGATACAAATAAATATTATTACATTGAACAATTAACAGACAATAGAAAAAAAATATATAACAAAGGACACACATTTAATTAGTACGTCAATAAATTCTTGTATATTGTAGAACGCATGTTTTCGTTTGTTTGTCAACATTGACTCAATGCACCAATATTTCAATCAACGGCATGATGCATTGGCAACAATGTCGTGCCTTAGCATAAACTATCAGCAAAATTACAGTTTTCTATTTCACATTTATCGGCAATACTGTTCTGTAAATTCTACAATACAATTGACGTATTTTCTTAGCACAAAGCGATACTACTGACCTCTGATGTTTAGAACAAATTTCGAGTCGCATAATCTCGTAAGGTTGACTATCTTTACCAATATTTTAATCAACGGTATTACTATATAAATAAATATAAGAAATCAATAATATACATTCTTGGAGGCGTCTGCTCATTGACGCTATCAAGGTATCAATATAATTAATATTAATCATTTCCCATGCGGTATCAATGGCTGCAATTAGTGCATTACGGTTTACTGGTATAAAATTTGGTCCTTGTTGTCTTCGGAGAACAGCAAGTATTCGAGCCCAAACATTTTCGATAATGTTAAAATCTGGGCTTTTGCTGGCCAGGGTAACAGCTCCAAGTTATTTTCTCGTATCCAATTGCGCACAACCCGCGAAGTATGAATAGGGGCGTTGTCCTTTAACAACAAAAATACATTATGAAAATGTTAATTCAACAGATCCCGAACTATTTTTTAGAGAAAGTATAGTGAAATAAAATACTTACTTGTTGGAAAATATAATCTTCGTCTGGATAAAACACTTCGACTGAAGGTTTCATAATAGTTTCCAAAATATCTAAATACGCAGCAGAATCAAGACGTCCATCGATAGCCCAACAAACTCCTGGACCCCGCGCGCTAACCCAACCCCACACATTCACAGAAAAATAACCACTTCGTTTTTTAGGACATATGTGATTATTTTCGTAACGAGTTCCTTCCATTCTAAAACTTTTAGTGGTCCATCGTTGCGGCTATTGAACGTTTTTTCGTCGCTAAAAAATCACTCGATTCCAAAATTCCAAAGGTTCGTTCACATATCGCCTTGCAAATTCCAGACGACGTCTCATATTTTCGTCACTGAGAACTTCTTTCGCAGCAGCATTATACTTCTTTATTCCCATCTCCTTTAATTTTTTTTATGCAGTTATACGGCATCCGGGAAAATGTGTATCTGCTATAACCCTGGAGTATGTAGCAAATAGTTGTTCTGTTACGTAATGAAACAACTCGAGATCTTGAGCACGTGTAGATACTTTAAGTCTACCACTTCCGATGGCTCTTTCCAAAGTGTGTTCAAGATTCCATTTTACTCGGTAATGCCCTACGGTGCTTTTTGGTATATCTAACATACGTGAAATTTCACGCACGCTACGGCCCGCCGCTAATTCCGAAACAATCCGCGCTTTCAAATCAACACCGAGATGAAGTGGCATTTTCACAACACTTGAAATTTTAAACTAAAATGGAATTTACATTTCTTACTTTATTTATTGGTTCACACTACCCCTTCTCAAACAGTAGGTAATTGTTTATTTATTACATACTTCTAATGACCAATGTAACAACCCTTAGAGCAATATGACTCAAAGGAAGTAAATTAAACAAGCAAGGATATTCTATTGTTATTGAAACTTATTCATAAAGTAAAGCCATTTCCTTATAATGCTAATGGACAGGATTTTTTTTAAGTATTAAGATTACAATAGAAGACTTATAAACTTTTGAAAATATCTAATTATAAATATTTACACTGCAATTGCGCTTTTTCCTTAATAATTTCTTAGCAATAACATACACGTTCTTGGTTTTAAGTTGTCATAAATTTGATATGATATAAATTTGTGTTTCTAATATTACATCACAAACTAATCTTTATTCGCCAAAAAATTGTTGCTTAAGTTGTAAAGCTTCGTACACACCTGAACAACAAACCGAGCAACAAACATAACAACGAACCGAAAGTCAAACAGAACGACAAACGATCTTTTATGATTTCCACAATCCGAACAACAAACGGAACGTTTGTGCTGTTCCCATAATTATTTTCAGTAGTTTTCAGTTCATATATATTTATTATTGAGAAGAAAAATTGCGGAAAACAAGAAGATAGTGCCAACCAAATTTTTACGCACAAAGAAGAGTAAAAATTATAATTTACTTCGCTTTTTTTATTTTGAAATTTCCCGCCCAAATGATGCTAATAGGGACATCATTTTTTTCTTGCATTCTTAAACACTGATTAATTTAAAACATTTTTCTTCTGTCAACTCCATAATATTACCTAAAACACAACAAACCCACAAAAGGGAGGACAAAAAATAAATAATTTTATTTTCCCGCATAAGTTTGTTTGCCGTTTTGTTCAGATTCGTCCAAACCTGCAAGCGCGCATTTTCTTTGATGTCGGAGAAAAAACCGACAAGTTGCGGGAACGCCGCAAACCGTTCGTGGAACAATCAGGACTTGCGAATCTGTTCTAAAATTCGTACGTAGCACCGTCCAAATTAATGTTCCAATTGCCGTTCGGTTCGTTGTTCTGTTTGTTCCTCGGTTTGTTGTTCAGGTGTGTACGAAGCTTTACAATAAGCATATTAATATGAACTATATCTTATGAAAGGAGAGTTATGTAACTATAATTAACGACTTAACGTTACGTTAGTAGATTCCATTTACTATTTACACATATTTTCTTGGAACATTCGATAATTAACTATCGGGATATGATGACCCTATACTTCGCAGGTTGTGCGCAACTGGATACAAGCAAATAACTTGGAGCTGTTACCCTGGCCAGCAAAAAGCCCAGATTTTAACATTATCGAAAATTTTATACCAGTAAACCGTAATGCACTAATTGCAGCCATTGATACCGCATGGAAAACGATTAATATTAATTATATTGATACCTTGATAGCGTCAATAAGCAGACGCCTCCAAGAATGTATCAATAATAATAGAGGTCGCACCCATTATTGATTTCTTATATTTATTTATATAGTAATACCTTTATTATGTAATAAAGTCTTGTCAAAAAACTAAATATATACGTTGACAATAAGAATTGCCTTAGGTTTTATTTTCACTTTTTATATTAACTACAGAAAAAAATGAAACGTCATAAAATATACATTTTGTAAGGACTAAATATTATGAATAGAGAGTTTAATGATTTTTTTAATAACTTACAATAATTAGTAGGTTAGATTTATTTAAAAATAAGTAATAATCAATCAACCCAAATAACCAAGTTTAGTTTTTTGATTTAATTTAAAAGTTATTGCTTGTAGACGTTTTTTAAATCAAAATTATTTCTAATTTTGTTTTGTAAACATTTCTTAAACAAAATTTTGATTCGATAATTAATCGAGCTATGGTGTTTAATTAGCGATACCTTCAAATATATTCTTTAAAGAAAAAATTAAGTAAGCAACGTAAATTACCTATTTTCTAAAACGTGCTTAGTGTAATGATTCATTCTACAGTCCTTCTATAAGATAACCCCTGCTGAGACTACCTGCTGTTAGAATTGTAAATGATACCCTTAAGCCCGCTTCACAATGTGCAAACTTTTGTTTACAGAAATTGTGGTGTCCAAGTTTTAAATTTCATGAGTACGTTGGTTAAGCTGAGTTTTATCACGCTTTTTTAGTTTTCTTGGAGAGAGAGAGATTTTTATGATGGAGAAAGGAAACACATTCTCTGAACATTCAGATTCGTTGTTGTTTTAGGCCTTTTTGACCAACAGCCACTGCAATGATTTAAATTTAGAACTGTAGACACAGGGCAAATTCATATTTAAACTCTTAAATGACGCGTCCGCTTTTGAACTGAAACTACATCACCAGGCAAATAGAAAATAAAAATTCTGTACACTTCAATTGTTGTAAAAAATTACAAAAAAGCATTCTTCAGATTTCACAACTGTAAAATTTTTGGACTTGTTGGAAAAACTGAAAACTGAATTTTAAATACATTTTAAGAAACTTAAAGAAAAAGTATGTTGTATCGATTGATTGAGAATCCTTTTCAAATAGATGAAGCTGCAGTTCAGGATGCTTCTGTACAAGTTATACTTAGCTTTATCGACAACGTGTGTAATAAGCATTAAAGCTATACCATTTTTCTTTCTTTATTAATTGTTAATAAATTGGCGTAAGTTTTATGTAGATTCTCAACATCTGATCTAAAGTTAACAGCATTTTCAAAGTTCTTATTAATCTCAACCGTTTCCATAAATCTCAAGATCAATTTGTTTGAGAATGGCAGTGTTTTCAAAGTCAAGGACATGGTTCTAATTAAGTGAATGGGCAGAGAGTGCACATCTAGTTTTTTAGTTTTTATGCCAAGTAGTAGCAAGTCCGTTGTTTTTTTTACAGTTGACATAAGGAACACTATAGATCACATTAGATTTAAATCACGTATGGGTTTTATCTTTCACAATGGTGAAGAATTGGTTGACGGTAACTTGATTGTAATATGCGGATTTATTACTATGTTAGTATAAAGGGCAGTCGATAATATTTTAAATCCTCCATTCTTCCTTCTTCTACATTTGTTGTTATATTGATATGATCTTGGAATATCTTGTTGAGAGGTTGAGGTTGCCAATTCTCCACATTTAGGTAAATAATCCTTAATGAATAGAAGGTTATCATTGAATCTATTGGTGTTTGTATTATTTTGTTGACAATTAAAAATCAACGACAATTTTTTTTAATTTTTGACCATAAAAGTTTTATGCGAGATTCTTACTATTTTGTTTTCATCCTTTTTTAGAGTATTTATTTTTTGTTGAATAATATGATTTGAGTTGATATTTATGTATCTTCCTGAATACGTGGGTTTCATGTACCCATCTATGAAAATTCTCCTTTCTTCTGTTCTAACTAATAGCGTGTCTAAGAAGACAATCCTATTGTCTTTCTCCTTTTTAACTGTAAATAGAAGTTTTCTATGTATTTAGTTAAAAATATTCAAGATGAAGTCAATTTGTGTCGCTGATAAACCGCATACAATATCATCAACATATTTATATAAAAATGAGAATTGCAATAGTAACTATGATTTAATCAGCTTTATGATAAAGTCCATGGTAATTTGGGCCAGGATAGGACTGAGACTATCTCCCATAGGTACATCATCAATTTATTTGTAGTGACATCCTCTTTAAACGGAAAGAAGCCGTTATTGAAGACGAATTCCAAACACTTTACAAATGTTTCTTTTGCAATTGATTCAATGTCTTAATAACATAATTTATTATTATAAACATTGTTGTCGGTTGTTGCCAATACACAATTCAATTCTTCTAGATATCTGGAATGTTACATTGGTTGCCATTTTGGGAGTATTTTTCAAATGCATTTTTGTCGAAGTTTATTTATGATATTTGGAGCTTTCGATAAACTTAATTTTTTACCGTGTCTCATATAAAACAGTCTAGATTAAGACAATGTGATCGTAGAATCCATCTTAAGGGTGTATGTGTATTAATCCAATTATAACGAAATTATGACGAAATAACAAATTTAGGTAGTATTAAAGTTTTCTTCAATTGTGGGTCATCATGCACCAATTATTGCATTTATTTATATGTTCCTAAAGTATCATTCAGCAAATTTAAACACCTTTCCTCATTTAACTATATGACAAAAAATGCCGGGAAAATATTTTTTGTTGTTTGTTGTATCATAGCAGAAGTAAAACCGAACTTGTGCCCTAACTTGTTTTGTCAAATGCAGATTGGTTGTTCACAAAAATGTTTGTCTTTCGATTTATCCAGTGTTTGCAAAAGTTGACTCATCATAAGCTTGATTATAGTTTTTTCAATTAAATCTGACGTAACGTAGAAAATTGATCAAGTGTGACATATTAGCAAATTTCTAATACCAAAAGCTACAAAATTATGGAATAAAAAAGAAAAGTACTGCAAATCCGGGTTTACTCCCAAAAAGGCGCTTCTGTGTGTTCAGCGGAATTGTTTACTTTGAAGTGCTGAAATCTGGACAAACTGTTAAGGCAGACCTTAATTGTAAGAAAATAGATCGAGTGAACCAATCTTTAATCAAAAAGTATCTGTCATTCTGCAACACTACAATACAGAAGCGTTATGTTTAAGGCAAACACTGGAATGGCGAAACGTTCATGGACTTACATTAAATGGAGCAATAGTAATTTTTGGTATGTGTGTCACCATGAGGTACAATTCAGATTGCAACCCTTGGGAAACTTTGCAAAAAAATTTGCGGACAATAAACCGCTTTTTTGTACTTTTTTTCGGTTTCTCACTAATAATTCCTAAACCGTATAGTTATAAAGAATTCTGTATGGAATTTTTTTTAGAATAAATCACGGGTTACTGTGGATTCTCGACAGACTAGAAATAACTGTTGCGTCTTTAAAAGAAAACATTGTGTTACAAACCCAACCAAAATTGTACCTTACTTAGCTAATTAAAAAAGAGTGCATATTTTAAAAATTATCGACAACTATGATGGGAAAATTTTCAAGATTTTAATAGAGTTATTTTCATATTTATGAAATTTCGTATCACATCCTGTACATCCAAGCGCAACTAACCAATTCCCAAAAATTCACTATACCTTTTTGTTAGAAGCACGAATACCTTAGACCAACCAGAAAACTTTCAGATTAAAATTAAATTTCTGTTTAAATTGCAGATCACTTATTTATTCCCACTTACAGAAAATTCAGAAAACTTACTCTAGAATTAATAAACATGCTATCAAAAACATTTAACATACAGCGAACCGAAGCAAACGAAAGCACTGGAGGGGCGTGGCTGGCGTCGCTTTAGTTTTGACGGTACATTCAGATTAACAAGTTTTTTTTGTTGTCAAAATTAATAATTTTAGGTTAGTTATCTAATTTTATATCACAAGATTCTGATCTGCCTTCACTGTTGCAATACAGATATTCTACCAAGAAAATACTTTTAATTCTTAGAACAGTTCCATTTTATTTTGTGGCAATAAATTTAAATTAATTAAAATGAACAATCAATGTAAGACCCAAAAAAATGTAATAACATGTCTCAATTCTTCCAATTAATCGGAATAATATCAATAATCGATAATATTAAAAACTAAACTAGTAAACTATAAACTACAAAGAGAGTTTACAATAACACAATGATAACACGGTTTTGGAATCAAATTAGATTATTAGTTAAATCAGTTTGATTATTCGTACATTTCAATTAAAAGAAATTTTGTTCAGTAACGTTTAGGCTTCTGCGTAACTCTCCGTCTAAGTTTCTTCATAGTAACTTTTATTATAAAGTAATTTGCATATAAATTACAAGAAGCAAAATTGACTGAGACGAATATTTTAAGAATAGACCCATTATATAATCCTTTTATAAAAACAACATAAAAGTATAGATAAAATCAATTACACAATTATTTCCACCTATCCACTGTTATCTTCATCACTTATTTCTTCATCTGATGAACCAGTGTTCACCACGAATGCCATATTTTCAACCACTTCATCTAATAGTGCATCTCGTTCCCACATTTGATTAGCTAATCGATTGACATGATTGCAATGTTTCTCCCAATCTGACGGTATGATTTCTGAAAATGCTTTTCTTAGAAATTCCTCAAACTCTAAACCGCTTTGTGATACATTATTCATTGCAACTTTATGTTTTGCCAAACTCCAGATAAACTCGATGGGATTTAATTCGCAATGATAAGGCGGCAGGCGCAGTACAGTGTGCCCATATTTCATCAGTAGTTCATCAACAAAATAAGTCTTTGTGTAATTAAATTGTTTGACTAATCCAGTTAACTCTGCTTTTCTCATATCATTGGTACTTGATATGCCATTACTCTCTAACCAGTCCCTAATCTCTATTTTTTTTCTTGCTTGGTTTGGTAGTTTGTTTATTTGAACGCTATGATATGGTGCGTTATCCATAACAACAATACCGTTTGCAGACAAATTCGGAATCAGTTGCTTCTGCATCCACTGCATAAAGTTGTTATGGTTCATATCGTCATGGTAGTCTCCAGATTCTGTATGAGATTTAAAAACCAATAATCCATTCTTTACAAATCCGTATGATCTACCTGCATGAACAATTATGTACCTCTGCCCGGATCTGTCTGTGCGGTACACACCAGGTTCGTCTTCAGATTGCCAGCACTTGGTAACGCCATAAGAAGGATGAATGTAAGTTCCGTCTAAGTACACAACTGGTTTCTTCATTACTCCCAAAACATCATTCTCTCGTAATTTCCTTAAATAGCGAAACCGCCAAGCTACAATATCATTACGTTCCATTAACAATTTTCTTTTATCGTGACACTTTTTGTATTTCAACCCCATTTGTAACAATGCTTTTCGAAGAGTATCTAGACCAACGTTGTAATTAACTTTATTGTGCATTTTCTGAACTAATATGTTCATTGTTGGTACCTTCTTGTCTACAGTGTTAACTTCATTAACAGTTCGTTTTAAAACGCCTAAATCAAAATCATCTAACACAATTTTGTTAGAACCACCACTCCTTTTCTTTTTCGATGGAGAATTTAATATTCCACTTTCAGCTTTTTGAGTTTCATTTCTAATAACAACCTTAATTATTTACAAATTCAGCTGTTACATATCACACATTTACCTTATTTGCTTTATGAAAGTGATCGATTTTCCAGTCGCAGCTGCAGCTAATTCTGTAGTTTTCTCTAAAGGAAATGACCACACACCTGCAGCTTTCTGTTGATCAAAGAACTCGATGACAGTTTTGTTAATTTTTCTGGCTTCGGAATAAACAGGTTTCTTCGTAGCCATGTTAAAATGCAAGTAAAATTTAAAAAACAAAATTTTTTAAGAAACTAATAATTTTAAACATTTAAATTAAAACTTTAATTGTCCTTAAAACATTAAAAAATAAATTAAGAAGTTAGTGTAAATAAAATAATCTTTAAGAGTGCTTTTGAGGTTACGTAATATAAATTTAAATCACGCAATTTTTTAAAATCACTATAAAATATCCTTACCGTTTCACAAATTACCGCACTGAAGGGTTTTGAAAAAAACTGTTTTTTATAAAGATGAATAAACGCAAAAACTGGAAGAACCAAAACTTGTCAAAAAGATTTGAATTGATAACTCAAACTTCTGTCAGAGACTGTATCAGCAGTTATTTCTCAATTGTGATTGGGCTAAAAAATGAGACTTTTTATTCGTTTTTGTAAATTAAAGAGTTTCCGATGGGTTCATTAAAAATTGATCATTTTTTAAAAAAGTTAAAATTTTAACTTTTTTTCATGTTTTAAAGTCGATATTCGCAAAATTTATTATAATAAAAGTTGAAGAAAACTTAATACTTTTTAAAGTTGTACAAAATTGTTCATGTTCCATCATGAATGCATTCTTTATTCTACTCTTTGCTATAAGCAATCTAATTTAACTCCTACAAGACACAAAGAGATGGAAGCTCTCAAGTCTTACTACTATATTCAGCAGCTCAAGATTGTTTTCAACGATGTCTCGGGTTTTCATTGTAGAGAAGCTGATCAAATATGACAAAACACATTTTTTTACTATGAGTTTTGGTTACATTAATAACTTTCACAAGAGCTTTCATTATAGTGCTGTAATCTGTAGGTGGCGCGTAAATAAATGATTATAAAACTACTTTTGAACGCTGAAAATGTATGCCATCAGTAACTTGCTTGGAGTTATTACAAAATTTTCCAGATAACCAAATTAGGTTTGGTACGGTGAATAGTAATTCAGCAGTGGTAGAGAAATCTTCTGGTATCTTGTTTATGAAGACGGCTGATGGACTTATATCTTTTTACGTCGTGCGTTGTTGGAGTTGCGTGGTAGGTGAACTGCCTATAGTTTCAACAGATACACGTTGATTTGAATTAGGAACCTTTCTTTGGAAACACGGCAAACACATAATCGCAATAATTTCGTGAAAATCATTTGCACCATCCAACGTACATAAGTTTATATCAGCGTTGTCAAAAACATATTGTATAGATGCACCTTTTGGGAGAGGGCGTGTACCTTGAATTATTGCTAAATTTTCTGGCTTCCTCACATCTTTATAAATGCAGCTCAGGGATAAACACAAACTTTTTTTGGACATAATATTATTTGTCATAAAGAATTTTATGACCTAAATTTTTAAAACACAAGCAATTGGTGGTTGATTATTATCAATGAGATGCGATTTAACGATTCTTTTAAGATATCTGCACTTTTAATCAGAGTCAACAATTCATTAAATGAGAATTACAATTCCTTAGTATTCTCTTCTAAGAATGAATCGATAGTTTCAAACGCATGTTGCACTGGGTTACGCTTTTAGCCGCATTCTTTTGCGTCCCGCTGTATTTGAAAAAAAATTTCTTGCATTTTTGGTAGTACCTGAAATAAGCAACCTAATCTTAAGTTTTATGATTTATGAGCACGATAATTTCTTTTTCCTTCTATTAGAATTAAAGCCCTCGTAGTTGCGAATGTTACTAGAAAGACTATATTTCTTCTTTCTTTGGGTACTTTGTATAAACTTTCAAAAAATTTTCTGCTACAGTTTCTTCACATAGAATATAGATTTTTTTAAGTTCGGCTTCTTATAAAAAAGGTCTCTAGTTGTTATAGGCTGAAGCCTTTTTTCTATAAATTAGAGTTATAATAAAATAAAAAAAATTATCCAAAATATTGATAAATAGTAGCATATGATTTTAATAATGATAGTGCTGATCTGTTAAATTTTGGGCATAATCTATCAAGTCAAAATGGCCATTAAACTAAAAAATTTTTGAATATTCACAAAAATATTTATTTTAGACATTTCTTTTTCAAACAAAAATTGTTTATAATTTAATTATACACCAATTTTGTTAATGTTATTTTTGATCGAATAATTAATTGAGATATGACTATCACGTGACATTAATTATTTTAACAATATCTCCACCAATATTAATTAGCCAAAAAAAATTCATTAAATAAATGTTGTAAGAAATTTTACTGTCTGTAAACTTTCGTTTAAACTATTTATTTTTAAACTAAATTTAATTTTTAACTGGTTTTAAACGGAACGTGTTTGCGCGCGGTATCTTGATTTGTTTAGACGTAGGAATAGTAGTAGGTAGCAGGAAGCGGTTGTATTAATGGCTTACCAGTTAGATACATTTAACAATTGTTGGCCGTTGCTGAAATTTCTAATTTGATTTTAAAATTGCTTTGCGGTGCATTTTTTCTTCTTAATTTTTTTGGTACAAAATGCTCGCTTGTGTGGGGATTTTCTGTGAAGAATTCAATAACCGCAAATGCATTTTCTTCATTTCTTATAATCGGACTCGGTCTGTTGGGTTTTTCGTATGCTACGTTTCCAGTTCTTCCGAAAAACTTCAAAAACCTTTCAAAACTTTTGGATGGATGTTCTTGTGCTAGATATTTCTGAACGTAAACTCTTGACACCAATAAACAATTTTTATGACATTTGCCGAGAGTTAAAATCATATCGATGTTCCTGTACAGTTTTCATTTTAAAAATTACTTTTAAAATTCTTAAAATCAAAAAACAAAAATCAAACTTAACTAAAGCGAAAAGTTTTATTTGACAAATGACACAAATAATCCTGAGAAATTTGTCAAATATCCATGGCAACCCTATTAATTTGAACATCCAAGATAATTAAAATTTGCTTAGGTTGAGCTTAAAAAATACATAGTGTTCTATTTAAAGAAAAACGGTTATTTAATTCCAAAGATGCTTAAGATTTAAAATTTCTTTTTGAACTTTTGTATAGATTTTTGTCAACATTGGAATTTGTTCTATAACATCAACCTTTTCACTAACAATCGACAGTGAAGGCGTAAATGAAGTGTAGTTCGGGGCTGTAAAAATGAATTTTAAAATTTGTCCTACAATTTCAAAAATCTTTAGATATAGGGTACCTTACATAAAATCGCATTGAATTGTCCCGTAGTTGCTTAAAATGAAATAAAATACAGGGTGTCTTTCTATAAACATCTATTTTGGATCACCCTGTACTAACATAAACTTTTTTATAATGTTGACTTAATAACCGTGTATATGATTAAAAAACCCAAAAGCTGAATAGTTTCCCGCCCAACGTCCGTGGCGTATCTATTATGAATGGATAGTTTCTTATCAAATTAAAAAGTAAATACTTCCTATTTTAAACAGTGTATCATTATAATATTGAATACAATTTTAATAATGAATAGATTTACAGACATTCACTTAACGACTAAAAAAATCAATACATTTTTCAAACTCACGTTGAATTTTTTAACGCATAACATGAATAAACTTTTCCACCGATTAACAATTAAATTAAAAATAATTTCCAAGAATATTAGTTTTACCTACATTGTACTTATGCGTACTATTTCTCGCATTAAAATCAATTTCAATTACTTATTTGGAACCATACTTCATTCATTTTTAATTAAACATTGACCTAAAAATTGTGACAAATTTGTTAGTAACATTACGCTAAATTTTTGATAATATACATAGTTTATTAAGTTTCTATACAAACAAAGTTTCAACCATTGATAGTATTTGGGGTGGTTATTTTATAAAATTCTTCAAACTTATTTTGTTGGTTTTCTCATATCTTACTAATTTTCATTAAATTAAATAATTAACTTTCTAAATTTTCATTATCAACCCTAAGCTCACTGTAGGTGTATGCGCTAAAGTTTTAAGAATTTATGTAGATAACAGACTTGGAACGCTCACGTAGATTACCTCATTTGTAAATTAGCAAAAGTTACGTTTGTCCCAAGGAATTAAAAAAATTGCATCAGTGCTTCCACTCTTAAATCGTGCTATTTTGCATTATTTCATTTCCATCTGTTATATGGAGTCAACCTTTGGGGTAATTTTTCTAAAGCAAAAAAAGTTTTTTCTATGCAAAAAAAAAATAGTTAGAATTTTAGCCAATGCTCATTTTAGAGACTCAGGTCTAGTTCAATTTAGTAAATTTTTGATAATGCCTCTTCCATCGATATTTATATATTGTGCTCTGTTACAGATTCATAAAATCAAAGTGTGTTTCCCGACAAACAGCAGCACACACAGATATAATACCAGAAGGGCTAAGAAACGGAGAACTCCTTACTACAGGCTCTCTAAGTCTAAGTCTAAGTCAAAAAATAACAATCATAAAATTGATTTATACAATATTCTTCCCAGTTAGTTAAAATAATCTTCTTCTTATTATTTTAAAAAAATCGTAAAAAACACATTTTAAGTCATTTCTTTTACTCTATAGTTGACTATTTAAATACCCTCACATCTTACGCTAATATAGTCATCTAAGAAGTGGTATTGTGTTAATGATAGTCTAATAATTTTATTATTGCTAATTGTTACTGTTTGTGCAATTTGTCTTGTAGCGTGTTATATACTTTTACATATTTTAAATTCTGTGTAATTACGTGTTTAGTTTTAGTTTTATTTTATTTATTCGTGTGGTTGTACACTCATGAAATTTAAAACTTGGACACCACAATTTCTGTAAACAAAAGTTTGCACATTGTGAAGCGGGCTTAAGGGTATCATTTACAATTCTAACAGCAGGTAGTTTCAGCAAGTGTTATCTTATAGAAGGACTGTAGAATGAATCATTACACTAAGCACGTTTTAGAAAATAGGTAATTTACGTTGCTTACTTAATTTTTTTCTTTAAAGAATATATTTGAAGGTATCGCTAATTAAACACCATAGCTCGATTAATTATCGAATCAAAATTTTGTTTAGGAAATGTTTACAAAATAAAATTAAAAATAATTTTGATTTAAAAACGTCTACAAGCAATAACTTTTAAATTAAATCAAAAAACTAAACATGGTTATTTGGGTTGACTGATTATTACTTATTTTTAAATAAATCTAACCTACTAATTATTGTAAGTTATTAAAAAAAATCATTAAACTCTCTATTCATAATATTTAGTCCTTACAAAATGTATATTTTATGACGTTTCATTTTTTCTGTAGTTAATATAAAAGTGAAAATAAAAACTAGGCAATTCTTATTGTCAACGTATATATTTATTTTTTTGACAAGAATTTATTACATAATTATAATTAAGATACCAAGTTATAGTTTAAAATTAAATGAAAACTTTTTTTTAAATAAAGGTATTACTATATAAATAAATATAAGAAATCAATAATGGGTGTGACCTCCATTATTATTGATACATTCTTGGAGGCGTCTGCTCATTGACGCTATCAAGGTATCAATATAATTAATATTAATCGTTTCCCATGCGGTATCAATGGCTGCAATTAGTGCATTACGGTTTACTGGTATAAAATTTGGCCTTTGTTGTCTTCGGATAACAGCAAATATTCGAGCCCAAACATTTTTGATAATGTTAAAATCTGGGCTTTTTGCTGGCCAGGGTAACAGCTCCAACTTATTTTCTCGTATCCAATTGCGCACAACCTGCGAAGTATGAATAGGGGCATTGTCCATTAACAACAAAAATACATTATGAAAATGTTAATTCAACAGATCACGAACTATTTTGAGTGTACATTACACAATGATATGTGTGCCCCAGAAGATCAGTATAAACCTGTACAGTGTGGTGACGAAATCGTGTGCAATAGTGGATTGGTTCGTCTTGGCAAAGCATTTACTTCAAGGTTAAGGAAAACCACTAAAACCTAAACATGCCAACCCTTACCCACCCTAGTGTTCACATGTAATAATATTAATTAAGTGTGTAAACATTATAAAAGGTAAATAAGAACATAAAATATCACAGCACAGCCGTTGCACGACGACATATAATGGACCCGTCCAAGCGCCAGTCATGACAATGACGAAAAAAATAGTAGGTTAAAGAAATAACAAAACAAAATAATGGAAAACAGATAATCAAGACAAGAATACAAAAATTGCTGAACTTCAGATGACCTTCAGATTCGTAAGCCATAATATTGCTTCATCCGTTAAATTATGAATGTTTGGAAACCCTCATTTAAACTTCGTTAATTGACAATCCTCTACAATATGTGTAACAGTCTCTGGTTTGTTTCCACAGTCACAATTTGGATTAGAAATTAATTAACTATTTTTCAAGTAGTTAATGGCAAAATAAAAACGTGAGTAATCTTGGAAGATCCAGAAATAAATGTCACAAATGATAGATTTGATCTCATAGCCTACTAGCAGTTTATTTGAATTTCTAAGGGTATAGATGCGCCTTGCAAGGATATGATTTTAATTTTTTTCTGATCGAACTAATAACATTAGCGCAATTTAACAAGAGAAAAGAAAGTTTTCAAATTGTTCGTTTTATTTGTCAGAATTGTTTTAGTATCGTATTGTTGACGGTTGTTAAAATATTATTATTTATTTGACAGTGCCCGTATGAAAGCGACTTTTCCTAGCATCAGAAATTAGAAATTAGAAAGCGTGGACAAATGGAAATATTTAGGATATAAGTTAAGATACAATAACAAGGACAAGAGTCATATAAGATATAGGAACAGAGGTCAAATTTTTCGACTTGAACGGAAATCCTTTATGGGTTAGTTATGTTGTTGCCGACTTCGAATGTTGGGCAACTATAGTTAAATCTTACATGTTCCTTCGAAAGCCCTAAGACCAATGTATACGAGTGAAGATAATTACTAATGAAGTTGGTTTAATTGTTACCTCTGCTAATGTGTGTAAAGTTTCGGGGCTTATTTCATTATCCTCTCATTTATGACAAATTGTCTTTTGAAGATTTCTTAATACTAAAAGGCTTGTTTTGATGAAGTCACGTATTCTTTTCAAAGCCTTACAAAGAATATCTTGGGGTATAGCGATACCTTGTGGTGCAGCTTCTTTAATGTTGAGTTTATTTCACTTTAACATTTATACCTGTTGGAGATAAGTTATAAATGAGTGATGTACTTAATTAAACATTACCACACTTGTCGCTAATTGCAGAACCGTCACATTTGGATGCTACCGTAACTCCAATATCTACAGCCCTTGTTTATGAGAATAATTTTTGACTGGTGGATTTTGTCTTAATAAGCAAAGCCAATTTAGGTTCTTAATAACTTATCTAAAAAAAACATTTTTATTTTTAACCACAACATAAGCAATAAGGTTAAACTTTTCGACTTACGAATGATAGCGAAGAACTCTCTTAGTTGAACACTCTCTGTTCATAAATGTTACAGGTTTATTGTTTATAGTTGTAGTTAGTTTTTTTAATGTCTATCATATGGGATCGTATTCATTCACAGTATATAGATTTCAATACTTTCATCATTGAATGAAGAACTGGCAATGACTAAAATAATTTGTGTAATTTTATAGGAATAATAAACTATGAACAATGTTTTTTTTAATTGATTTGAGTCCTCCTTGTATATGGTACCAGCCACACAATAATTTCAAACAACAATATATTTGGAGGTTAAATCTTTTGGAAGTTAATTTTACGTTTGTAAGCTCTAAACATAAATTATAGTAAAACTTAAAAATTAAATTATGTTATTTATAACCGGTTTTACTTCAATCGAGTATCGTCAATCAATTATTTTGTAAAAATTCTCACCAAACTCAACGTTATGTTAACAGGCACGAGATGTCCGTACCTGTGCTTATTCCATAACTAGAACTGCTGTAGAATGTAACTATTCTGTATTTAAAAATTGATCCAGAATGTTACTATTCTAGAATCGGAGTAGAAAAAATAACTTCATTTTTAAAGCTAAGAACGTAAATAATGTTGGGATATAGAAAAAAAAAAGTAACGAACACAAAACAATCTGTAATCAAAGACATCGACTCTAACAAAATAAATATCTCAGCGTTTATAGAAGAAACTTAAATAATAAATAAGTAGAGAAAGAATTAAGCTTATTCACTACCTTTATAAGAAAAATTTTTTTTGACTAAATCTGTGTCAAATAATACGCAAAACTTTGTTCAGGTTGGATGTCCAAATTCAACTAAAGTATCTAATAAATCTGCTTCCTAGAGAAAGTACAAAAAGGTAATCAGTAAAAGACTTGCTCTTGTTGGAAGTACCGACGGCTTTAAAGTGATTAAGAATTATTTTAATCAACATAACTCGCAAACAATCTCAGACCTTGTGTTTACTTTCTCAAATAGTTCTTCTAATGTTGTTTTTTATACAAGGGAAGAATGTAACAATGACCGCTTCTATTACCCACATCCTGTGATTCATTACTAAGGAGACATTCTTTTAAAAAAAATAAAATATTTTTAACTGAAGAAATTGAACATTGAGATAAACAAATTTTACAGATATAAAGTTGTATGTTGTATTTTCATATCTGAGTTGAAAATACTACAAGAATAAATCCTAATATTTTTTTCCATGATGGTAAAAATTACTTGACGAACACCAATAACATTATAAAAGGTGGCGCAAAAGTAATGTCATAATTTGAATTGACTACCATTATGTTATAAATTGAAAAAAAGAGATCTATTTTTATCAAAAGTTTATTTTAAAGTTAAAATTGAAGACATCACTTGGAAAAAATTAGATCGCTCAAATGGCCACCTCCCGAGTTGAACCATAATTGCGTTCGTTTTACGGCATTTTGAATTGTTGCTCGCAAAATATCTGCCTCCAAATTGGGGATTTTTCTGCTTTCAAGACTAGAAAAGTTTGTGGTTTATTTTGATAAACGCGAGATTTTAAAAAGCCCCAAAAGGAAGAAGTCTGGTGCTGTTAGATATGGCGATCTGGTCATTAAAACAACAGAGCAAATAAGCAATAACAAAAAAATCTGGTTGTTGAGGTGTGTATCGCTCCATGGCCAGTTGATAACTAATTCATTATATTGTAAATGTCAAAGCATAGTGACATTTGGCGCCATTTGCAAAAATAGCAGCCAATTCAAATTATGACACCATCTTATTTGTAGCTTTAGAACTCACAAGTGTGGCGATAGTTTTGTTAACGTTTTACTATAATACGTTTAGCGAACACACAGAGTTAAGCCACTCCTTCATTAATTTGTGATAATTTGAATCAATAAATTCAGAGACCATTTTACACTATGTAAATTTATATAAATGCGAAAATTCAAAAATATTATAAAGTAAACCAACAAATTCCAATAAATGTTAAGATATTTCTAATATTTGGTAAAAAAACTATGGTAATAACTTTGTTGCGCTGATAATTTTTTTAAATGCAGTTCACTGAATTGTAAACTTATAAATAAAATGTAGATAAATAAATAAATAACGTAAATATTTCGTATGTAAAATGTATTTATAAATTAAATACTAAAAGATGATGAAGAAGAAGAAGAATTTTAGATGATAATTTTAACAGAATAGGTAGTCACTACAAAATGTTTGGTTTTAACAAGATGGAGCACTTCCCCACTATGTCTACCAGGGATTTTCCGAATGCAATTTTTTTAAATTGAGGGATCGCACGTAAAGAATTTATAGAGTGACCTGTTTGTTCTCCAAATCTTACCATATTAGGTTTTTTCTTTGGGGTTATCTAAATTCGCGTGTTTACGTTTAACAACCAACATACTTGCGAGAATTAAGACAAAAAATTATTGATGAATGTGAACTAATACGTGGAAAGAGTGACTCAAAAACTTGACGGTGTATTATCAAGAGACGAACGTTGAGCATTTTGAACATTTGCTGATCATTTTGTTTAAATTATTATTTATTTGTCTAAAGTAAATAAATTTATTTATTCTACAACTAAAAGTTGTTTATCGTTCTTACAAATTATTTCCACTAAACTTAATATGTACAAATTTGAAATTATAAGCCCTTTCAAATTTTTCAACAATATACAAGATATCCTATTCAAATTAAAAAGTTGAGGATATTTCCGATTAAACTAAAAGTATATTATTAACAAAAAAATATACGTTTTAAAGACATTTACTTGGTTCCATATTTTATCCCAACCTTGTATAGTTTTTAAAATTGAGTGAATTTCTTAAGAAAAACATAGGGAAGAGTAGAGGTTTCATTAGTAAACGAATGTTAAGCGCGATAAACATAGTATTCGGCATTTATTAAAACTATATCAAATAGGTGATAGTGTGTCTGTCTGTCTATTTGTTTGTTACTTATGGCCGCCCAGGCGGAGTATCTCCATAGGCTTGGTCTCATCCCACACAGACTTTGTTGAGGAGAAATAGAATCACGTTTTTGTGTCAACATTTGAAATAACGTAACAAAATTAAACTCAATCACTTTTAAGTAAACAAGAATTAAATACCACTAGAAGCAAAAATTTCCTTCGTAATGGATACAACACTTAAGAAGGTACATATAACTGTTGAACATAATCAATATCTTAAAATAGAAATTACTCTATTACAATTATGTAAATATATTTTATTAAATGCGGTTAAAACCATTTCTTTGCATTTAAATAAGAAATTAAATAACCAAAACATGTCAACTAAAATTAAATGTAATAAATTTTCACCAACAAGATCAATAGCTTCATCTAAATATTTAAATATCGTTTTAGTGCGCGCCTGTTATCATATTTTCATCAATATAGACTTCTTTACTTAACTTGTAATCAGACACTTCGTAAAAAACGTATTTGATTCCAGAGCAAACTTAATTTCAGCTTTATTGCGTGAGTGGCATTGCGAATAAATACAGCTGCATTACAGACAACATTGCGTTTTTCCAAAATTTTTTTCAAGAAAATTCGTTTAACCTCCGTAATTACACAAGTTGATTTATACGTAGCGTTCAATTTTAAACTAATACATCAACGTCATCCTCACTATGTCATCCACTACCTTCTTCCGTTATCTATCCTCAATTTACTAGGTTTAACATAACACTCAATAAAAAAAATAATAGCAAACAAAACAAAATACTAAGCCGCCTTATTTACTTACGCTTAATTAAAAGAATGGAAAGTGTAATCTCCATTGCTTGTTTCTCTCAGAAAAAATAATTAATCAAGTTCTGACACGTAATCTATTAACAATTTTTATTTATCTCAAAATAAAAATTAATTAAAAAAATTTTTATGAAAAGTAAATGGAAATTACAAGAATTGCAAAATCCTTGTGCATACAACGGTGGATTTAAAAATGTTTAACTAACAAAATTTGTTTGTAACGATTCGAAATGTTGTAAGGTTGAACTTGTTTGGAACTAAATTGAGTCTGAGAAATACATTATTAACTTTTTTGATTGAGTTTAGGTGTCATTCACGATGGGTCGCCAAAAGTTCAACAAAATTTTATTTATAGGGTTTTATTGATTTTTTATGTATATTGTTTGTCGTATGTTGATTTTTTTATTCTCCTTAATAAAGTAAAAGAAACTTTTAATGCCTATAGTAGAATGTGTGCTTATACTACTTTTGCAAGTTTAATAAAGTTGTTTTTTTATGAATAGGTAGTATGTTATCTTTTCGATAATAAACTTTTGGTTTGTGTTTAGTCTTATCGACAACGCTATTTATTGTGTTTTAAACTTTAAAAATTTTGAAAATAAATTTAAAAAATAAAATGAGTTTTACTTATAATCTAAATTATGATAAGCGATTTTAGAGTTGATTCAAGATAAGCTGTTAGTAGCTGCATTTTTTAGTTAAGTTGTTATTAGTAGAAGTGAAAAGTTTATTGAAAGTAGTCAGTCACGTTTTAACGTTATCTAACAAGTTGTAGTGATACATGCATGATAAAATTTCAAAACAAGTCACGAGTATCATAGGTGACAACTAACCTATGTAAATAAATAAAATGAGATTGAATGAGAATTGATTTACTTTGGATAATGTATCATAAACCAATAAATTAAAATAAAACTCACATGCAAACTACAATAACAATTAATATTTAATTTCAGCAATTATTTATTTGTTCGTATGGTACATTTTTATATTGTATTGTGATCTAAGTGTTATGTTTGCTGCCCCAGAAGATCAGTATAAACCTGTATAGTGTGGTGACAAAACCATGTGCAACTTAGGGTTGGTTCGTCTTGACAAAACATTTGCTTCAATGTTTAAGAAAAACCACTAAAACCTAAACATACCAACTCTTACCCACCCTTAGTATTTACATGTAAGAATATTCATTAAATGTGTAAACGTTATAGGAGGTAAATAAGAACAAAAGAAAAACCTAAAAATTACATTTAACAACATACAACAAAGGAATAACACATAAAATGCCAATAATCAAAATATTAACCAAATCAAACAAAACACTACAATCGTATTTTAATTCTTATGAGATAAAATAATAATGAAATTAGCCTCATAACTTTTGTTTGTCGAATGTTAGTAAAAACACAGAGAAAACACAAAAAATAGTTATTTATGTAACAAGGACAAAAAAGTGCACTTTTATGTACGAGATTGAATTTACTGGCCGAGGCGTTAGCCGAGGCAAGCAAACAGGCGAGGTTATTAAAAAGCACTTTTTTCCGAGGTACATATTAATTTTTTCCGTTGACCTTAAATTAATTAATTTTCTATTGATTACCGTTTACTGAAAACAAAATGTTTAGTAATTTTAAACAAAAATGTTTGTTCTGATTTTACTGTACCTAATGTTCACTTCACTGTTCAGTATTGTAACATTTGTGTCAAAATTTATTAAAGGAAATAAAAGCTTTCCGCGTTCGAATATTGTACCGATAAAGCATTTGTTTACAACAATCACATAATTTTTATAAGAGCACTTGATTATGATAGGTAATAGGTAAAACATGTACTTTTTTATAATTTATTAAAATAATAAAATTACATTTAGGTAGTGTTATTTTGAAGTATATTTAAAAATGTAGTTATAGTTGGAAACCTACCCTCAAAATTAATGCATTTCTTTAATTGTTTATGATCAAAGATGTAATGAAGTTTCTCCTATTAAACACATTAAAGTCGATTCTTACTAATTGGACATATAATAGTTATAAGACTGAGTTTGTACCGTGGTCAGACTTATAATCATTTTATATTCAATAAAAATATTGCCTGACCGTAAGAAAGTATGCAAACGTAGTTTTTTATTCACTCCGAAAATGTTTCAAAAATGTAATAATCTTCTTTCAGCTTATTGAAAACTGTGAAATTCACCTTGTTTTTGTGTACGAATAAATCTTGAACCCAGTAATGTTGATGGCTTATATGATTCTATTTTTGTTTTTTCCTGCGACAGAATCAATATTCAAATGATTTTTCACAAGTAATTACTGTTCTTGTGTTTTCCATTAGCATTATTACTTATTTACATCAATCAAATACAGTAATAGAAAGGTACCCATAATTAACTCACTTCTACTGTAAGTTTTTGTATTTTATGATCGTCAAAATTTTGTATCGGAACTCCGCTTCTGTATCAAAATGTTACCTAATAAAATTGTCTAAAGCAATCTCAAGTCGTATGAATTCTGTCTTACCTTATAAATGAATAACTTTAAAGAAGTTAAAGTGTTACATATTGAAAACAATGTATCGAGTATTGTGAGATTGACAACCAGGCTCTTCTATATGCTTCGCACATTGTAGAAACTATAAACAATTTATTAATATCATTTCAAAGCATTTAAAATCATTTACTTGTAATTTGAACAACAAATTTTTTTGTTCAAAGTTGTGTGGGATTAAGAAATTGAGGTTATAAATGGAAGTAAACAAACAATATTCTGCAGTATCTAAAATGTTTCAGTATGTACCTAAAGTACTGTAATATCCTATGTAGTCACTAAATTCATCCTTTCTTAAAAATGGGTTTTCATACTGGTTACTTCGACTTTATTTAATTTGACATAAAATAATAATTGACATTGACAGATGTTTGCGGACGAAAAGTGTTTGCGGACGAAAAGTATTACAGTTTAAAAAGTGTTACTTTATGATAATTCAGGGAGTACGTAAAACTCAATTTTATAATGAGGTCGACGGAAAACATTATTACATAATTCATACTTTTATTCAAATAAAATAATAAACCATCGAACACAATAAAAACAACACATTGCATATACATAATAAATTTCATATCAATTCAATTCAAGATTATAAGTCAATAAACTCTGCTTTGATATTCTTTGTATCAGCAAATATATAATAAGTTTAATGACAGTAAATGTCATAGTAAAAGTTTCATGTTAAGTTGAGAGAGAGAAAAGCTACTCCACTTGCATCAAACCAGGTAGGACATTAAGTCAACTAACGGTTGTTGCCAGGTAGCTTAAACCGCTCCCTTTCTGACATACACTCCCTAATGTTTGTTGAATCAAAAATATCAAATAATTCAACGATGGAGGTGTACAAGCTACTCCACTTGCAACAAACCAGGTAAGACAATTAAGTCAACCAACGGTTGTTACCATGCGACTTAAAATACACCCATTCAAATCGAACTAAATCAATATATCAAAAAAACAACATCAATAAGAGCCTTTGTACAAAAGCGTTCTCCTTCTTATAAAATTTAAGTACAAACAAATTCATGAGTAATGTATCGTTCACATCCAGTTAAACTAAATTAATGCAGTCGCAAAAAAATAAGAATCAACGCAAGCTTTCCGCTTACATTTACTAAGTTAGCTTAAGAAGTTCACGTTGAACATTACTTTACCATCACTCATGGTAAAACTGCGCACAAACATAATAAATTGTCTAGTAACTTCTTAAGTTGAAGTTGACCAAACAATTTCGTATACTACGTTAATTTTTCGTATGTATACTTGAATGTAAACGCACGTGTTAGCGGAACGGCGTTAAACATTTGCCAACTCTTAATTTCACGTACGTTAATTAAATTCAAGTAGATGTAAACGACCCTTAAAAAAACAGTTTAAAACAAATCATAATTTAGTTGCGTTCCACATCTTGTTGCAATGCTTCAAAAGATCCTTTTCATATGTTCTAAAAATAGAACAAAAATGTCCGAATTCATGCCACCGCAACAGTGGTTATTTTACAATTTGAAGTAATCATTGTTAACTTACATTTTATAGACAGTTTCCCAGAGCATTATACATGAACTCAATTTAAATTAAATTTTAATAAAATGAAAAAAAAAAACATTGGATAAATCGGTGACAAACGGCTCATGGGATATGGTTAAAATAAAGCATCTTCAAAATTTATTTAAAACAGATTGTACATGTACCGGGTGACCCAATAAGACTGTTCCTCGGCCATATCTCGGGAACCGTTCGTCGTATGACTTTGGTGTGAAAAAAAATTATAGGTAAGTCGGCCATGAAGAATCGCAGAAAAATATTTTCAAGTTTTAAAAATGAGAGCGTAACTGCCATCTTAAATTTTTAAATTGCACACCATATTGCAGAAAAAACAGCTTAAAACTTTACGCAAAGTACTAGATTTGAGGCATCAAATTTTACAAAGAATCTTTGCAAATAGTTCCAAAATATATGGTCTAACATATTCGAATATAGTATACCTATTTAGGTTTTAGACTTATTTTTTAAATTAAAGGTTAGAGTTACGAGAGTAATATTAAAGTGACAATAAGTTAAAAATGCGTTTAGTCCCTTTGGAGCAACATGAATGTTCATATAATATATTTTTTTTTAAATAGTACTTAAATGAATTTTATTTAGACTCACAATTGTCTCTTTAACATCTTATTCATTTTGTGCTAAATTTTTAATAGTTTTAGAAAATTTACCGCGTGGTCCTCGATCTTCAAACATCCATTATTCTCATTTTCCCAATATTTAAGGATAGGAACGAGATTTTGAAAAATGGTTTTTACTGGATGTTATTTGGCTACATTATCATAAAGAAAAAGTTATATCATTCCATTTAATGTTTTTGATTTTTTTTAAATTTGGGTCATGGTGTCAAAACTAGCCCCTTGGCGGAGAAGGATTCAACTAAATCAACTATTTTTGATTCTTATTGCTTAAGGAATGCTCTTTTCAACGATACCGAATTTGTTAAAATCGGTCAAACCGTTAAGAAGTTCAAGCAGGTTATTGCAAAAACAATTAAACACCCCCCGCCATCTTTGTTTTTGAAATAACTAAACTTTTGTTTTTACAAAAATGATAGGTAAACTGGTTCTCTTTACAAATGTGAAAAAATTGTTTTGTTTAGGTATTATGCGAAATTTATAGAAAATGCAATTTAAAAATTTAAAGTGGCAGTTACGCTCTTTGGTGGTCATTTTTAAAACTTGAAAAATTTTTCTGCAATTCTTCATGGCCGATTTACCCAATATTTTTTTGACACCAAAGTCATACGACGAACGGTTCCCGAGATATGGCCGAGAAACGGTCTTATTGGGTCACTCGGTACATACCGGTAGTAACACGTTACAAGGTTTACACACAAGTGTCCCTGTGCCGCCCTTAATTTATTAGTTCCAACAAAAAAATTAAGGCGGGGAATCCTTTCCAATACATTACGAGAGCAAAAGCGTGCAAAACGAACTAACGTTTAACATGTCGTCTACTTTTAAGGGTAATTATACTTAATTTTATTATTATTATTATTATTATTATATAATTTTTAAGTCCGAAACTCTACAAAGTGTTTACAAGTTTCCGTGTTTCATATTTTAATATTAATACTCTAAATGTATGCAGAAGACAACCAATACAAGTACGATCTATGTGGATAATATTAAGCTAAAGAACAGGGAATACCGAAAAATAAAGAAATTGAGAAGACACTGAACCTGTAAGTATAAGGATGCAGAAAAGAAATTTCATTAAATCTTCTACCTCTTCCGCCGGAACAGAAACCATAAACATTCTATAAAAGGCTTGCCTACTTAAAGTGTAATATTTATGTACTACAGAGAGTTCCCAAAGGTGCACTTGTGGTTCCCTGAGTTCCTCAAAAGAAACGACTATCTCTGACGTTTAAAGTCGAGAAGAACATAGTTAACTTTAATTCTTGTTCTCATTTCTACAGCTCTTTAAACTTATTATATACAACCGTTGAAGCCAATGTTCTAGCAAGTAATATCTTTTGTAAATTTACCTTAATACGTCAATTCTATTCTGAAAGGCGCTGTAAATTCGTATCTTGAGACACCACTAAATGCAAAATTAAGTTTTTATTCTAAACTAATCTCAAAGGTAATTTCCGAAAATGACTCCTCTTCGTTTCTAACCGTCAAGTTGTATACGTCGTTACAACAGCGTTAATTAAAAATACTTAATCTAATACGTTGATTAGCTCATAAATTCATCATAATTGTCGATGAAATGATGATCGGTGGTATAAATTTAACGCAGGTGCGGATTTTAATTTTTATCACCTCATGGTAGCGAATTGTATGCATTTTTGACTTTTGTAATTACAGTCTTTATGTTGGGTTCTCGTCCTATAACCTACCTTTCTGTTATACGATTTAATCTAGGATAACCAAAGCAGTTCAATGCATAATTTTTTTAACCGTCTTATCAAGACATAATAATGCTTTATTAAGAATGGGTAACCAGTCAATGAAGATATTTATACATACACGAGCTACAAATAATAGTCTGGCGTAAGACATCTGTTAACGGCACCGGTACATCTTGCTAGTGCTTTTTTTAGGAACATTCTATTTTAGCTTGGGTTGTCAAATAATCCCGAACAGATAGAATTAAGTAATCAAACAGTTTAAAATTTAAAGCTATTGACTCTAGTTCTTTTAGGTTGAACACGTATGTTTTTCTTAGCTTTAAGAACGTATTATAAATAGAATTCACACTATTATGTTAGTGTTTAAGAATTTAATAAAATAATATGTTATCGTTAGGGACAGTGTTTTGTTTATTTGTAAACATAACTTTAACTACGTTTGAATAATTGCTCGTTGTTAGTTAAAGTGGCGTTTATTAAATTCTACATTTTCTATTACGAACTCATACTCAATCTCTATTTCTTTCTAGCTAGTCGATTTCATAACGATACAGAAACGAGGAGATATTATTTCCCCACATTATTAATTATGATTGTTTAATTATCTCTGTTGGACACATTGTGTTAATTCTAATTGGTAGCTATATGCACCCAATTTTTGTCAATGTTATACAATGTAGATAATAAACAAAAAGTTGTTTAATTAAAGTTTTGATATTACTATTTTCCTTTATTATATTTTACTTTGCTTATATGAACCACCGTTAAACAATGACACAAATGTATCATTGTCTTAGTTTTACTGAAACAAATGTTATAATCACTTGACTTGTTTGACCTCTTTTTTAAAAAATAAACATCCTTCACCTTCAAGACATCTTCAGTTTCTAAACGCTTCTTCACATGTCAAGAATCACTACAAAGAATTGTTTAGATGTAATTGATGTTATAAACTATTTTCCTAATAGATCTCCTTCTGGACTAGTTCAACATTCTTAAGTACAATGGAGCTTTTGGTGTTTTACTATTACGTCTATTGAGTCCTTATGCAACTTTATGCTGAATGATGAAGTTAAGTATCAGATAACGCCATTTTCTGAGTCATTCTTAAAAAGGATAGTAGTGTGCGTGCAATTGCAGTCGGCCGCACTTATAGACGGTAGTAGCAAAGGTAGGATATAGACACTACAGAGAGAGAGAATACGAAATGCTAATTCAGGTTGTACTTGGAGCTAAAGGTGGATTCGAAGCAGTAATTCATTTAATTTGTTTTTTTTTCTATAGAAATAAAGAGGCAAATAAAGTGATTTTAACGATTAATTTCCGCAATGCCTTCAATTGCTTGGAACGAGATTTACTCTTAACTACAGTTCAAGAAAAGTTTCCAAAGCTATTCAAATTCTTATGGCAATGTTACACAACACTACTGGTGTTTGCGTTTAGAAATGATTTTATCTCATCTTTACTTGGATGTCAACAGAGTGAACGTTTTGGATTGTTATGTTTTAGTTTTTGCTGCAACAAATAATTGATGAACTAATTTTGGAACAATACCTATTCTATTTGGATGATGGAGTATCTTACGGAAATTTGAATACGGTTTTGCAAGATTTCAACCCTTTAATAGATAGAGCCAAGCAGATTGGTGTTCATATTAACAGTTTTAAATGTGACAAATTGGTTTAACCTTTAGTTGCCTGTTTGTGAACTAATGTTGTCTATATTTGAGTCTAAAACTTACTTCCAAGTGTGAGATATTTTTTTTTGCCCAAGAGAAAAAAGATTTCCAGTAGAGTAGATTACAAATAGACAATTTAACCACTCTCAATGTATTACAGTTTTTTGAGTAAAACAATAAATATTTGTAGCAAAATTAATATTCGCTTCAAAGCAGCGCCGTCTAGCTGCAGTCACAAGGCGTCGTGAGTAATTTAGAGATATTTCGAAACAGATCGGGTGCCATCTACCTTGTAGTGATACGTCCTGATTAGTAGAATCTCAGGACACAGAAACAAACTGTTACCACAAAAAAAATAGATATATTTGATAGAGCTTAACTTTGCCACTTCTGTTGACAAACACACAAACAATAATTAGATAAATCACAGTTATAGCAAATAGAATGTTTGAGAACTACTCGCCATAGCGAACAAATTAAACATATAGTATACTAATATTACCCGGTAATGGACTAGTTTTTGTTCAGACTTATCGATCAGTAGGTTTTTGTAAAATCGACACTAGATGGACACGTTCCCGAAATAAGACTAAGGGTGTTAAGAGCAATGTACGCAAAAAAAAAATATTTAGAATTTCTTTAATTATTAATTACACGACCATAATTAATTAAAAACTAACAACACGACAGTATGTAAAATTTACTTAATTTGGAAGGCCTTGCAAGAATAAAGAGAATAGTGACAAAAGCGCTTCTTAAATGTTTATAACAGTTATAATATTCGGCCAAAAACATATGCAAATACAGACACAGAAGTTACCATACAAAACGCGTTAAAATAAAAACATGTATATCTTAATATCTAAGTACTAATTCCTGTGAGATTGTGTCGGAGGGTCTAAGGATATCCACTGCTATAGATTAGTACTGATGTTTGACGGAGGATGTTGATGATGAGCTTATCGCAAGTGTCGAAGGTGAAATGTCGTTGTCTTTGTGTGGAAGAGGAAGAGACAATATCCATTTAACGAGTATACTCAGTAATTTTTGACAAATTTTTAAGTAGAGATATCCAAGCCAGTTAGAATTTCTAAAAAGAAAGGACAAAATGGCTCTTAAGAAGATAACACTGCCATATTTACTCACGGTTTTCGAAGGATTTTGGGAAATTTCGATATAATGTTTTGATCTATAGTCCCCTAGGGTTGCAATTCATTAACTTACAAGAAAGTAAAGAATGCAAAGGTGTTTCAACACAAAAAAAATAGTTGATTTACCTAAAGTAAAATTTTTATCGACACGTGTATCTATTCGATAATCAAAATTCAGAGAAGGCGAGGTTTGACAAATAATTAGCGTTGAAAGAACACCAATTCGGTCGTCTTCGTTACCAAAGAATGCGCGTTAATTGAGTTGTCTAACCAACAGGACTAGAAACGTTCATATACGATTAAGGATTATTTAGCCATAAAGAAGCATAATAATTAAAAAGTTACCATCACAAATTAACACTGGTTAACCCTTTCTATAAAACTTGCAGATATTGGCAAAGAAGAATAAAGAATATTCAGTTTCCAGCATTGTTTCTTTAGTGAACAGTGATTGATCTCTCATCAATTTAAGTACCTAAAAATTATGGATAAAAAACAAATAGTATTTTAGTCAAAGGCAGAGAGGTTATAGATCGATATTTGCTGCTTACAATTACAAGTTGAGTGTTTAACTTAGCGGAATTGGAACGAAATAGCATTACATCATTTACAGTCTAACACCTAGTTTACCAACAATATTTCTTAACAAACTGAAAACACCAAAAAACTGCACCAAAAAAACCTTTACTCCGGCACATGTTTCAATAGCTAAGCTATCATCATCAGCAAACCGATACTAAAATTAAAAACAATAGGAAGCTTATATATACTGTGGGGTTGACATCGCAATCAACACAAACTCTATATCCGCGTATTACATAGGTAACACGGAAATCAAAACATACGACTGCAAGTAAGCAAGTGCCGTCAGCATTTCTTAACGGCCTTGCTTACTAAACAAACTAACCTACTTTGCACGTATAAAACGAAATAGGTACGACAACAGAATTCAGTTCGAACCTAAGTTCAAAGTACGAGCTCAGTTCAGACCAGTACAGTTACAACCGAATAATGAGTGCAGTCGAGAAGCCAACAAGTAAAAAACCAGCTAAGTAGTCACAGCACTAGCACCAGGTGAAGACCGGCCAAAGTTTAAATCCGTCGGTCCAATTCATACCGGCCCGTGATCTTCAGCGCGATATATAATACCACAATATCAGGTGACACCACACGTAATAGGAAAATTACTATGTGCTGACCTACAACGTTTCCATTCATAATTATACATAGTATAGCTCGATCACGGTATGTCCAATAATAATTAACGCTGCCAAACCGATCCGAATGCGAATTCTTTCCCTGGTTTAACTCGGCGTCTAGAGTAATACACCCTAAACCCCACAGTACTATCTGCGTGTTACGCATCATTATACTTAATTGATTCTTATACAAGCAAATAACTTGGAGCTGTTACCCTGGCCAGCAAAAGCCCAGATTTTAACATTATCGAAAATGTTTGGGCTCGAATACTTGCTGTTATCCGAAGAAAACAAGGGCCAAATTTTATACCAGTAAACCGTAATGCACTAATTGCAGCCATTGATACCGCATGGAAAACGATTAATATTAATTATATTGATACCTTGATAGCGTCAATGAGCAGACGCCTCCAAGAATGTATCAATAATAATGGAGGTCACACCCATTATTGATTTCTTATATTTATTTATATAGTAATACCTTTATTTAAAAAAAACGTTTTCATTTAATTTTAAACTATAACTTGGTATCTTAATTATAATTATGTAATAAATTCTTGTCAAAAACTAAATATATACGTTGACAATAAGAATTGCCTTAGTTTTTATTTTCACTTTTTATATTAACTACAGAAAAAATGAAACGTCATAAAATATACATTTTGTAAGGACTAAATATTATGAATAGAGAGTTTAATGATTTTTTTTAATAACTTACAATAATTAGTAGGTTAGATTTATTTAAAAATAAGTAATAATCAGTCAACCCAAATAACCATGTTTAGTTTTTGATTTAATTTAAAAGTTATTGCTTGTAGACGTTTTTAAATCAAAATTATTTCTAATTTTATTTTGTAAACATTTCCTAAACAAAATTTTGATTCGATAATTAATCGAGCTATGGTGTTTAATTAGCGATACCTTCAAATATATTCTTTAAAGAAAAAATTAAGTAAGCAACGTAAATTACCTATTTTCTAAAACGTGCTTAGTGTAATGATTCATTCTACAGTCGTTCAATAAGATAATCCCTGCTGAGACTACCTGATGTCAGAATTGTAAATGATACCCTTAAGCCCGCTTCACAATGTGCAAACTTTTGTTTACAGAAATTGTGGTGTCCAAGTTTTAAATTTCATGAGTGTACATATTGAAACTTACTGTTCAACGTCCGAAGACCATCTTTACACCTTCGTGTTTTTAACTGAAATTGTAACAAAAAAATGTTCAAAACTTCATTGTTGACTGTTGAAATCTCAATTCCCATTTTGAGTTTGGACACGCTGTGCCCTCGTCTTCAATACCACTTTTTTTGTTAGGTGCACTTGTACTTGAAATGTTGTTATCCTTGAACTGTTTTCATTACAGCTGTACAGTCAAATCCGCAAAATAAACGTCTCTTTCATTTCAAGGAAATCACACACATAATTACCGATAACAAAATTTAATATCCGCTATTTATTTCTTTTTGTAAATAATGAAAAAGAATTTATTCATTCACCTAAATCATATTGTTTCTTAAATTGATTAAGACCAATTCTTACAAAATTTATATACAAATTACTTTTATTCATATTCGTTTCTGAATCATATTCGTTAATAAATGGATGTTTGAAATTTTGAATTGTTGTAAATAATCAATTATAACACATTTCAGATGGATTTCCGAGGCAGAAAATCATTTGTCAAAGTAATTCCTTATATTCCAGTCCGATTGTACGTGTTCGCAAAAGATGGTAGTATTGGATTATGTGTTGATTACCGCGAGATAAATAAGGTTACTGTTAGGGATGATTTTCCAACACCTCTAATTGACAATTATTTAGATCGGTTAAGAAACAAACAAATATTTAGTTTATTTGATTTACAAAGTGATTTTCATCTTGTACAAGTAGCTGAGGATTCTATTCCTTTCACTTGTTTTGTAATATCAATGGGACAGTTTGAGTACTTTGGAGCTCTTTGGTTTGATCAATAAATCCAGAGTGTTTTTATGAAACAGCTTAGACGTCGACTCGTGCGACATTTTCTGACAATTTC
This sequence comes from Abscondita cerata, assembly GCA_030710515.1. Taxonomy (NCBI): domain Eukaryota; kingdom Metazoa; phylum Arthropoda; class Insecta; order Coleoptera; family Lampyridae; genus Abscondita; species Abscondita cerata. The sequence goes on along the minus strand of JALBCR010001546.1, from coordinate 49,807 downwards.
CGCTTTATAATTTTTTCAAATTGGCTTCGACGGTGGTACACGTGCTCCTCGTTACTGCAAACAAGTGAATTACTTTCTTTTACAAATAAACCCTCGAATTATTTAATTGCTTGTAGCTCGATGAATTCTTTTATTATATAAAAACCATAATAAATACATAATTCTGCACATTGCGAAGGCCGTAAGTACATTGATTTTTCTTATCTACACAAGCGCCATTTTGCTATACTTTTTAGAATTGTTACCTATGAGACTATTCCATGAATACTAAATTCAAGCACTACAAGATTCAGCTCCAGTCTTTACTTGTGCTCGTGTTACTTTATACCATACTTTCATTGTACAGAGTGGTGCTTTTGAAATCAGGTTATAGGTTAATGGTTTTGTTATCAAGATCAAGCTAAAATTAGTCCGTATAGCTGTTACTATTAAGAGTCAACTGAATTTCACTTTGTTTTCAAAAATTTGTCAATAAAAATGAAAGTAAGTTTTGATAATGAAAGAAAAATAGTATTGGTTTACCTAAACAATCAACATTCTTACGTTTTGACAATAAAGTTGAAAAGAAAGTCATTAATAAGCAAATAAAAAGCTTTATTCCCAAGGAACAGCTTCGAATGATATTAGAACTAAATTAAATAGGAAGGTTACAATAAATAAACATCAAAAATTATTAATTTTTATTGATGAATTTTCAAAAAGACCGTGTAATTTAGCTGATTTCTAATAACGAGTACTATGCGCAATAATTTTAGCTGCGTTTTGATACCAAAACCATTTATGTCACTTGAAAGGGCGAGCATGAATTCCAAAAAAAACCAGTTCACAATGCTAAATCCCTATGACTCGTTTTTAAAAACACCACTCTGTACAAGGCAGACGTAGCCGTTAACTCTACAAAGTAACCCTGGTATCTTATCAAGCGAGCAGCCTTCAACTTCAACATCTGTTAGTCGTGTCCTTCTCAGCCGGTAGAAAACCAATCAACTTGAATTCTGCATCTACTTGCATCAACTAAAATTTCTCTAAAGCATTTGACGTTGCGTACATCTAAGAAAACAATTTGACAGATAAGTGTCTAGATTATTGGTAACTAATGTTTTTCCACGGCATACTTAGCAAACGGACGTTTCTTCTCTACAAATAGTGAGGAAAATTGGTTTTTCCTCACTAGCGAGGAAAATAATGTCGTGTTACAAAAATGCCTCTTTAAAAAAATGTAAGAATGTGTTATTAGAAGTATATGCGCCTAGTACTTAGTTAAACAATTTAATTTAGTATTCAATCAGGTTTGTTTAATATCTTATATTTCGGCTCTTAAAAATTGCTACTCTACATTTATTGGTTAGAATTACACGGTTGCTCTATGACAGATTGAGACCACGCCGATACTACATAATACTGTAGCGAGACTATTGGGACCCACTTATTAAATATCACTTCTTTCATTAGGTTGTTTTTTGGGGTATGTCGTGGAATAACCACAATATTGCTATCAGATTACTATATACCTAGTCAATTTAAAAGTGATACGATGTGTTCTGCTTGTCTAAATGTTTTATTGTTACCTGCTATAACTGTATGTTTTACGTATTTTGGTCTGTGATACAAATGGTAAAACAAGCTCTATATCGTCAATTATGTTTCTTGTGGTCACAGTTTGTTTCTTTCTCGCACTCCTGAAGAGTCCCAAATGGACGAAACAGCTGTCGAGTGATTCTCAGTGTTTGTTTGCTATCGTACAACCTCTTGCGAATTTACAGCAGGCGATTCGAGATTTTTTTTTTGCTAATGCTTATGTTGGCTATAATTATCGAAGGATCGACTTATGTAACTGCTTTTACATACCTGTCGACAAAGTTGCTTAATGCGAACCATTGCGTACGTGATCGCTAACACGAGTCGACACTAGATGTCGCAAAACCTGCAGTTTGAGTTTGTTTCTTTGTAACAAATTATTAAAAAATTATGAGATGTACTAAACAGATTTTTCTTTTCTTATACTGATTGTGTTCATTTCATCTACAACAAAGCATCTTCGTCGACATCATGCGTAGAATATACAACAGAAAGTTTTGCAAGTCACGTTATCGCTGAATTAATAAAAGGATAGCAATATTCAAATAAGTCATTATTAAAGTGACTGACAATTTGCTTACCTTAATAAGACATAAAAAAGTAAATGCCAAAGTATTAATACAGTAGACTTACTTGAATGAATGAATGTAATAAAATATCTAGAGTAAGATTTGGGTTCATAAAACTAGACGGATAAATTTACAAAAACTAATTAAAACAAAAGCTAATATACGAACTCAAACAGAATTTATGCAAACAATATTTTTGTTTTAATTTAAGGTAAGTTTCAGTGTTTGTTCAATGTTTGTATTAAGTTTTACACAAATTTACTGTGTAATACTGACATGTGTAACAAAAATAATAAGAACAATAGCTGTGTAAGCAAATATCGATGTTTTATTAAAGAATATTGAGACATTTAAAAATAGAACACGCTTCTTCGATATTTTTTTTTTTTGAGAAAATAAAGCCAAATTTGTTTTAGAGTTATCAGTACAAAATCACTTATTTATAAAAATACTCAACAATAATTTTTATTTTTAAGAGCTTTTTGAAAAGATCAAAATGATTTAGAGAATTTTTGTAAAACTGTTCAATTCTTAATCGGGTCTTGCAGTTAGCTATTAGATCATACCGTGTGTCAATTTAAAACTTACAATGGGCAATATTTCACAAATGAAAAATGATATCAAAAAATGCTTAAAACCGTTTCTAGGTTCATAATTTTTTGTTTATTTGACATATTTAAGTGTCATTAGTGGAGTCGATTAGACAGGTATTGAAATTTTGTGAAATCATAACTGAAAGAATTTTTGTTAAATCTAGACTACATATTAAAAAATATTTGTTTCAGTGATGAATGTACTTTTATGCTGAACTCGGTACTGAAACCAGCATCGATTTAGAGAAGGTCACTCAATATCCTGAAAAACTAAATGTTTGGGCACGGATATTAGGTGATGCTTTGATTGGGCCCTTCTTTATATCCGGCAATTTAACTGCCCATCGAACCTTTAATTGTGCATGCATTAGAAAACCAAAAAGAAGATCAAGGCAATCTAGCTCTAGACAAAGATTTGCTGCACTTCCAACAAGATGGGGCACCTCCTCACTATGCAGCTGCAGTTAAGTACTGGTTGGATATTAATTATCGGAACAAATGGATTGGAAGGAGAGGCTACCGAGGTTACCAGATTTAACCCCACAGGATTTTTTTCTATGGGGTTACCTTAAGTCAGTTATTTATAAAACTCAACCTGCATCACTTGGTGAATTGCGAAAAAGAATTACCGAAGAATGTCGCGCTATTAGTAGAAGAACATTTATCAAAGTTTGTGCAGAATTTGAAAGTAGGTTGTATTATTGTTAACAAAAAAATAGAATCCATTTTAAACATTTACTTAATTGATATTTTTAACAAATTTGTAGTTCAACAAAAACTTTATTAAATTTTCCATTTAAGACAAGGTTTCACAATTATTGATTCATCCTGTACAATTATTATTTATACCGTTGCATAGCATTTTTTATAGGCTTTTCAATAATGTATCACAAGTAGGGGTTTGCTATTTAAACTTTTTAGTTGGGGTATGTGGGGCCTAATAGGTTGATGAGGGTGTGTTTTCTTTTATGTCTCCTCCTTCCTATCCTAGAAGCGGTTTTAAGCATTTTTTTATATCATTTTTCGTTTGTGAGATATTGCCCATTGTATGTTTTTAAATTGACACACTGTATATAAAATAATGTTATGGCTGTTCTCTCAGGGAGCTATAAAGTTTATGTAAATTTATCTCGCTTATTTTGAGAAATGTATTCCTGATTTTGCACAAACATATAGCTAACATTATTATTTATGTCGTGCAGGAGCTATTTTTTTTTATTTTCGTCTTCGATGTATTTAATTTAATTAAAACGTAAAATAATAGAAAATGGATTTTCTTATAAGCCCAAATTTCGACTCCTGCGCGACATAGATAATAATTTTCTGACAACCCTACTTTTTTTTTTTTACTTAAAATCAATGAGAAAAATTAACATTAAGTAAACGATAAATACTGAAACTCTTGGAGAATTGTGAAATGAATGTACTCGCGGGCGATTTTTTTCTGAGCGCAACAGGCCAGACTTTGAAGCCGATTCATATTAATAGATAAATAATATATTGTTAAATTGTTGATGTCAATTTTTTTTGTACATGACGTGCATTTTAAACAGTTTTAGAAACAGAAAAAACAACAAATAGCTATTTATGTAACAAGAAATAAAAATAGTAAACCGTCTACTAGAAATTGTCCTGAGTGATAGAACAGCCTTCGAATTAATTTTTCTTTAACGTTATAGGAGCACAAACTAGGCGGGAATTTATAATAACTCTAAACTGCGTTTGTTGAATGACTCATCTCTAATAATTACCGAGATTATTTATTAAACCGTGGACATTTACTTTCACTTAATACAATGTAAAAAAATAAAAATTCATTAAATAATTACTTACAGATTAAGAAGTCTGGAAATGTTTGATAGACTACTATTCGGACGTGCTGCGTTAACAATAGGTCATAGAACTAGATGTGACACCACTTACTTGGGATGAAAAATTCCATCATTGAAGAAAGATTTCACGTGTACTTGAAAATTTCTTCTACTAAACAAAGGAAATAAATGATCGTGCATCTTTTTTCTTTAATTGGTATAAGATAATATATTTGAATTAGCAGGCCGTGGTTGATATAGCCATGAGTGGGGTATACGGTTCATATTTCATTACCTTAACACCACAACAAAAAGTAGGATTTTATTATTAAGGTATAGAGTCATAAAAAATATATCTGAAGTAATTTTTGACAGTAGAATACCTGCATAAGCGCATTGTATTCTTCTACAGACTTAATAAACTTAAAAACGAATTAATTATCTATACCGGGTTCTTCTTTTTTAATTACACATTCTATGTTCTATTGGTAATTATAAAAGAAAAAATGTCAAAACATTGTTCATAACTTAGGTAACCTGTTAAAAAAACAATTAAAATTTAAAAAAAATCAAGTATGTCAACTTGTTTTTTACTATTCAGTTTTTATTAATTAATTGCTAGTGAAATACGTAATAAACAGGTATAATAATGAAGAAAAGTGAGAATGCTATGTGGTACCAACAAAATCGTATCTTAAGAAACGTTCGGGGCATGTTTACAGTCCACTACCCTAAAAGGCCTATACCTTGTGCAAAAACCATTCTCAATATTTTAAATTTAAAACCAATCATATTCTAACCGAAGAAATGAAAATAAATATCCTCTGTTATGTTGAGAAACGGGCTAGAGGATCACTTTTAGATGTGGCTAAATATTTTGAAATTTTGTATTGCTCGGTATACAGAACCCTAAAATAATTTAAGTATAAACCCTATAAAATTTCAAATCATCAACTTACCGAGGAAGATAAAATAAAGCGTACCGATTTTTGTGAAACAATGTTCAATTCGTTGAATGAAAATGAAGAAATGTTAAGGTAAATAATATTTACTGATAAAGCTACCTTTACTACCAATGGGGAAGTCAACTCTCAATATTTCCGGTTTGTACTAATCCTATATTTTATCATAAAAAATCACAAATGTCTCTTTTATTAATTCAGAAATTGGCCCTGTACCAATCCTTATATTCAAAACTTACCTTGGACACAGTACCCTCAAAAGGTTAGGATGCGTAAATAACTCTCTTATTGGCCCATTTTTTATCAATGAAAATTTAACAGCTGTAAAGTTTTTTGATTTATTGCGAGAGTACATAATTCCAGCGATTGAAAGGCTTAATATTATTGAACCATGGTGGCAAGTGGATAATACTCCGGCACATTCGACAAATATAATAAGAAACTTTTTAAACGACACTTTTGAAAGACGCTGAATTTGAATATTTGGTCCTATTTTGTGGCCAGCAGACTTAGCTCCTAATGATTTTTTTCTATGGGGTAACCTAATCGGGAAAGTTTATAATAATCTGCTTATTCAAAACTTAGACAAATTAAAAGGTTGTATACGCACTGCATGTAATGAAGTGAATCTACAATTTGTTCAAAATTCTTTACGTTGCTTTCAAGACCGCTTAGCTGCTTATTGTCTCGAAAGGAAAGGTGGACATTTTGAGTATTTATTAGGTTATTAAAGCAATGAGTACTTATTAAATATTGTTAAAGTTCATTGATATAATGTTAAATTACTAACCTTGTTTTCATTAGTTATTTGTTTGCGTTAATAAATTATTGTTTGTTTGCGATATGCGTTAATAATTGATAAAGAAATTACTTCTGGATAAAAAAAATTAATAATTTTAACCCAACTTGTGCAGATTTGTGCAACTATAACGTGGTGATATAAATGGTTGCCTATATCGCACCAATGATTTAATTTTTTTTCATTTAAAAGTACACATAGGGTAAATGTGTAACTAAGAAAGAAGAATCCGGTGTAGTATTGGACACTAATTTTATTGTAAAGTAACTAGTTTCGACGCTATTATAATATAACTACAAGTTCGTTTCATTACATGAAAGTCAAGGCATGGTTTGTTTGTTTAAACAAAATTTTCGATTTCTTTGAAATTCTGTAACTTATATTCTGGCTTGATTGCAAAGTTGAAATCAGAGCATTTTAAAGAAATTATTGATCACCTTTTCTAAAATTTTCTAGAAAATCAAAATTAAAAAAAAGTTGAAGTTTTTTGAAAATGGCTATATTTATGTCAAAATTTTAAAAATTGCACCACACTAAAAATAGAATAAATTTTATGAAACTAAACAAACTAGTTACAATCTTCTCCTGAAGGGTGAGTACGATCTGGAATCCAGTATAAATTCTTTTCCTAAATAGAAAATTTATTAAATAAAACGCAACCAAGTTAAGGTTTATTGGTTAAATATACTCTGAGAAATAAATTTAACATGTTTGAATTTCAAAAAATTTTCCTAAAGCAAAATTGTAGAATTGGATTAAAACTTTGGGGAACCCAATTTCTTAGGACGTACTGTCATACTATAAAAATTAAGAATCAAATTGCTGACGCACGTAAGTCCAAAAAGTAATGGATCTGGCCATATATACTTTTTTCTCACACCTACTCTTTTTAATTTTTTCCGCAACCTTCTCAAAAAAGCCAACAAAATTTTCCCTTGTTTACTTTTAATCTATTGAACATTTTCTAATTTTTTTTTAATCAGTAGCCTTCTTTAAAATGTGCTTCCAAGGCTAACATCATTAATATTTAACATAAAATCGTAAAATTTTCGAAATTACATCGTAATTAATATTTTATAAGCAACGATTGCAGCGACAATAAAAGATTGATAAGAACAATGATTAATAAAAATAATGTCAAATAATTTATTAATGAAAATTTGTACGCTACCCCGCAAAGCCTCGCTTCTATCCAGTCAAAATGTGTGAGAACGAAGCTTAGATTCTGTAAGCGAAACGTCAGCTCATTTCATGGAAAAAATTAGATTATCATAACCAAAATATTAAGAAATAATAATTACCTCAAAAAATGTATAAATAAAATATTGAACCCTACTTAAATCATAACCATAGACATCATAAAATAATCAACGCAAGCAATGAAGTAGTTACGACATACAAAAAAAATCATAAATGTTTAGACAATTAGTCTAGCTATTTATTGTATATGTGTTTTAATAGGCAGATTATCCACGCAAGAATTTTTAATCGCCAGAACAAAGTTCGAGCATTTAATTTTCTTAAGGGGAGATGCTTCACCGGCTAATTGTTTTTCCAATTAAACTTTGGTCATTGACTGTTCTCATTTAATTGTTTCAAAGAACTTTTAAATTGTTGGATGCCACGCTCTCAAGTGGCTTTGGAAGAACCTGTGCCAACTTTCAAACAAATTATTGGTCTTTGCCAAGTCGTTGACAACGCGCGGATAGCAGTTCCAGTTGCTAATTGAGTACAGAGGCGCCCCTTGTCGTCCTCTGCGGTTGCATCTAACCCAATTGTCTTCTACGTAATCAACAAGAGATTTCATATTAGTCAAACTGATGAAAAAATGATCCGCAACCAAGCAAAGAAAAGCCTTCTTCACTGTGTTGTGTGGGACGAATGCAAAAGTAGTCAAATACTTTACTTTAAGTACAAAGTCAGAATCGGAGACAATTTCGTGCAACTTCTGGGAGGGCTTAAATTCTGTGCCACAAGCACTGCTCAAAATAGAAAAAACAACCGTACTGCTCTGTGCAGCCAATATTTTTCAAAAATTCGTTATGATCGACTGCGGATTGAGATTTGGGTTTAGTTTTTTAACTCTCTCAGCATGGATTCCTCCGTTTTGTTTTCGAGCAAACTAAAAAGGGCTGGAATGAGCTTATTAAGGCGGAGTTTATGTACGGTATATAACTATTAAATAAGTAAATAAAAGTTAATTAAATAAACTTAGTAAGTCGTTTGGTAGCAATTTATTAATTTCTCGTATTAATTTCTTAAATTACATTTTTAAACAGTTGAGGAGCAACCTTGTTCCGTTCGAAAACTAGTGCTGAGAGTGCAGCTTGTGCTCAAGATTGTCCAATGTGCCGACTATAAGGATTTGGCTGCTGCTTGGGCCTGTATCAACTAACAGAACGTTGTCGCCACTTGTTGTAGATAATGTGGCAGGAATTAAAATATTGTGCAAAAATGTTGAAAGTGGATGAGATTTTTGGACTCGAACACGTTAATCTCGAATGTTGCGTTTTAGAGAACGGACAACAGGCAGTTCCACAGACGCACTCTTACTCATTTCTCCTGTACAGGAGGTCACAATTACATGTGGATGATTGAATGTCTTCTCAGCCGCATTCTTTACCTTCAATCCTTGTGTACGCTCGACCTTTGCACTTTTCATGCCTCTTTTCCGAGCAGCATCATATATTTTTATTCTTGCCATGTTTTTGCCAAATGTAGCAAAATTCCAAATGCCGAAGATGACCCTTCCCCCTAACACTTGACACTCAATTGAATGGCATGTTGCAGAACAAATGATCACAATATACTCACGTTTTTAAAAAGATAACTGCTTTTGACAATTAAAAGGTTTGACAATATTAGATTAGTTATAGAAATTCGTATCTAATTTTTATTACTTTATTAATGTTTGATTTGAATAAACACTTACTATTAATTTTTATGTTGATAAAATTTTTGTTTCCAAATTTTGTTTATTTAAAATAAATATTTTCCAGTGTAATATAAATATATATATATATATATATATATATATATATATATACAAACACATGTAAATAGTGTCATTTTCTGGTTGCTATACTGTTTAATGTATTATTATTATTATTACTACAGGATAATAATGCATGACTTGGTTATAGGTTGGTAGGCTTGTTGCCCTATTGGGCAAAGCGATTGTTGGGCAAAACGTCTATTGGGCAAGACGTTTATTAGGAAAAACGTTTATTGGGCAAGGCGATTGTTAGGCAAATTGTTGACGATAGGCAAAACGTTTATTCAGCAAGCAACATAGACACATTTTAGCTAAGGGTTGGTCAAGGAACACTTGTGCGAAGAATTGAGGCTTCCACGGCCGGAGTTATTATTGAAACAAAAACGTTTTCCGGAATTGGACCGTGTTGAAAAGATAACCTTAGTTGACAACGTTTTGCCACCTAACCTAGGTGGCGAGGTAACCGTAGTTGCCTAACGTTGGCAACTACGGTTACCTTTATGACACGGTCCAATTCCAGAAGAGTTTTTGTTTTACTTCTACTAAGTTTGGACCACTCCTGGTTGGACATCCTATATAAGTACCTCTTCTATATCCAAATAGATAGATATAACTTACAGGTACAATATAACTAAGCTCATACTATCTTAAACTAACGTAACATAGAAGTGCAACTTAAGTATCTTAAATTAATTGAACCTACAATATAATTAACTTTCAGCACATACAAAACTTTGTTGTCGTAAGAAGGGGAGCTGTTTAAACCGACAAGGGGACATAAAAACCAATGTAGTTGCAAAAAATATTTTTTAGACGACTATTCTCAAAAGTAACCATATCACAACACAAAATTGTGTCCGAAAATGCACAATATCACAACTCTTTCAAAACTGTTGTGATAAAACTCAAAAGTTAATAGTTTTATCGTCTTAGTTACGGTTAGCAACGACCTTCCCGTCAATTTTTTATACTTAATTCAAACCAGTTGGGAATGCGTAAGCTTGCATTGCCGGGATGAACAAAAGAACTGCTTATTTAGCTTAAAAATTTTTCGAAAATTTGACTGGACTTGTAAAATTTTTTTTAAATTTTTTTCGGGAGCCGATTTGACCACTTTGCCGATGAGATAGACAAAAAATGATCGAAGCAAAAATGTCTTAGATTTTGATGTTCTATAGGAATCCGAAAGAAAATTTTCAAAAATGTCAACAGGAAAAAAGCTACGGACATCCAGACAGACAGACTTTGTGAATTCATAAGATGAACTTTTGTTCATCGAAAATCAATCAATCAAGTAAGTGAATGACTACCAAATTTGACAAGTTTTTTATTTGAAGTACGGTAAAATAAAAATAAAAAATTGTTTTCGTGTTTAAAATATTTAACTTAGTGAAAATGTCGAGCAGCAGCAATAAATGTAAATGCAATTAACACAGCCCTTAGTTTTGGAAGCGGCAAATGTCACCACAGTGTTTTTGTTCCCCCCTTAAGTCGAGGGATAGGTACAATTTTGCTTGTGATACATTTATGAAATGGCGGCAGAAGAAAGGGATTGTTTTGTCATTTTCTGAATACACTTTGTTAGCTTATTTTGGCAAACTCTGCAAAAAAATTGGGCCAAATACATGGTGGACTCAGTATTTAATGATACGTACCAGTTTTGCATCATAATATGTGTTAACATAGCACAATATATGAAGTTACCAACGCTTCTGAAGCGAAATCGGCTGGCTATAAGCCAAAAAAATTTAGAACACTAACTCCCAAAGAAATAAATAAATTTAGTTCACAAGCCTCTGATGAAGTGTATTTGCTACGAAAGGTGAGTTTATTGTTATTAATAAATAATAATATGTCTACTTCGTTTATATTCCACAGGTAATTTTAATTATTGGAATTAGCGGAGCATGCAGGAAGCAGGAGTTGCTGAATCTAAAAATTGATTATTTTGAAGACCTCGGCTCTGCATTTGTTGTAAAGATTTCTGACACTAAAACAAGAAAGGTGCGCACCTTCACTGTGACTTTTTACAGTATTTGTAAAAATATGCTGAACTGAGACCCCAAAATCTACCAGAACGCAGGTTCTTTATTAATTATCGGAACAAAAAATGCACTAATCAACCTGTTGGAATCAACAAAATTGGTAATATTCTAAGAAAAATTGTAACGCACCTAGGTTTAAAAGATCCGCTAACCTACACCAAAAATTGTTATAGACTTTTCTCAGTCACAACATAGGTTGATAGATATTACGGCATTAAAGCGCTATTGGAGCTGGCAGTCAACATCTATCGCAGAGAGTTACATTGAGGAATTCATTAAAAATAAACTAAAAGTTGCCAGTATTGGTATGAATTGGTGAATGAAGCATGACAGCTATCAACTTCAACAATAATTCAATGTTCCTTCAATGTCCTGTGACCCCATGCTCAAAATCAAATTTAACTTTATTTGATCCCTCTGAACAAGCAGCAGTCAATTTCTCAGCAGTTTACGACCAGAATTTGCAAACGTTGCAACATCCACTAAATTTCTACAATTGTAATAATAATAATATCACTATTAATTTTGTTAATAAAAATAGAACTAAAACCTACAAATTCAAAATAACCTTACTGGATTTTCCAGAACAAGTATTGTTTATTTATCTATTCGTTACCTAAGTGTGTCAATATACATACAAGAAAAATGTTTGTTCATTTAACATTTGTTTCTTGTAACAATGCTTCAATTTGGACCACCCGTTGCACTTTTTCTAGACACATGTTAAAAACTGCAAAGAGTAGTTATGCAACACCTTAAGCATATCTGTTTTAAATGTTGGAAAGTTGTTTTTTTTTATCTTTTGATGAGTAAAAACGTAATTTTATATTGAAATCGTCTAAAAAATAGTGTTCCTGACTCGTACGAAAGTGCAAATATCTGTGTTCGTTTTTAGAACCACTCGTGCTATGTTACGCTTCGCACTCGTTTAGCTGTCAACACTCGCATTTGCTACTTTTGACACTTGGTAGGAAAATAACTAATTCAAGATTCTGTAGGTACTATAATACAATTAATATCAATTAGTCAGTCAACCAGCTCACCCTTACCACAACAGCAAGTTTATTCCCTTCATTGAAGTCCAAGATTTTCAATGTTTTTCACAAATATTCGTCAAATTCGACACTCATCTGTAGCCCAAAATCAAACAAAAATTTAGCTTAATCGAACAGATACATTGAACTGGAACACCAACAAATAGAATCCAAGTTATTTGAAAGTCGACACGTTACTGCACTGATAATTCTCGAGTTGATTAAGGACAAGAAAGAAAATCTGACAAAGAAGCGAATTCTAGCCAACAATTTTGTATATTAAGATGAACAAATCCATTTGTGCAGATTTTGATTTGCAGATTAAATTTATTATTATTATTATTAAAGAAAGATAAATTGCGAAGGCAAACCTATTACGCAATTTCAACTATATAAAAAAATTAATATTAGATTTGATAAGTTACGGATTAGGATTGCCCTCTTGTGTTAATAAACTTTACTAATTTTTTACCGACCTAGGGCCTATACTATAAACAATCTGTTAAAATTAAAGGCCTTTAACTTGGTTGTATCTATGGTTACATATCAAATTCGTTAATCTAATTGGTGGTTTATTTTTTAAAGTACTTTTAAAATTAACGGAAATGTTACAAAATAGGGCCCCTAGACCGTTAATCAATGATTTTTCGGTCGATTTTGACGATTGTAAAGTTAGTGTTTCTGGAAAGAGGCTTAAAAAAATATTTTTCTTTTGGGGGTTGACAATTTATTCGTAATTCAGATATTGGCCGGTATGAGTTAGTTTTCTGTAAACTGATGTCACAATATCCTCATTGTTTCTTTTGCGAGGACGTCCAAGAATGGTAGTGAGTATTCCCTTTCTTTCTCCATGGTGAATTTGATGGATGGCTTGATTTGTTCACGTGGTGTAGAAAAAGGTCTAGCTGACGGTCGCTATGGTTCCAAATTATGAACGTATCGTCTACATATCTCAGCCATAATTTTGGTTTCAATCTCGTTTTTCCAGTGCTTGGACCTCGAACCAGTTTATGTAGATGTTGGCGATCACCGGTGAGAGAGACAACACATAGGAAGACCGTTGTCTTGTGCAAAGAATTCATCCTTTAATTGAAAATATGAGTTCCTGAGGCAGCATTGTAGAAGTTCCATTATCCCCTCAACCGGTAGCAAAGTTCTATTATGTAATTCCTCGTCCTCTAGTAACTTCTTCTGCATAAAAGATTCTTCAACCGGAACATTAGTGTAGAGGCTTTCTACATCAAATCTCTACGAAATGTCTAGATTCCTTGACAAACGATGGGCTGCCATCTTGAAGTGGTCGTAGAATTGGAAGTTTTAAATGGCTTTGAACATTGTTTATTTGGACACAAATCAATGATTGGCAGGTATAATATTTTTAAGTAATCTAATGAATTCAAAATTTTAGTGCACATCGGCAAAGGAAGTGATAAATTTCTGTGTAAACATTATCATTATTTAAGCACATCAAGGTCGAGACACTGCTAGAAAGATCTACGTGGAGATTACTAAGAGACTCGATAAAGGCTATTCTAAGAGTTCGGTGTTCTTTCCGTCTGACGTGACGTCCAAATGCCTTTTGGTTTCCCCACGTATGACTGGCCACATTCATATGAAACTTGATAGATGCAGTTTTTAGAATCTCGACTGGTTTGTAGTTTCGTGTTGGTGGTTGAAGATTTGAACACCGTATCCAAGTTGTAACTTTTCCCTATGGGTTTTATTGATTCTTATAAACCTTTGACTTTTGGGATGCTTAGCAGTGAATTGGGTAGTTCTTCTTTTTTTGGTTGTTGTTTGGTATTCAATTGGTGTTTTTGTAGAACCTTTCTTACTATATTTTAGTAATCATTTAAAGTTTTAAATCCCTTCTGATGTTCTGGATTTCTTCTTGTAGTAATCCTTTCTTTGGGTTGCACAACCTGTGCGCTGTGTCGATTAGAGACTTCAGTACTCCTCCTTGCGTAGTTGTGAAATAATTGGATGCAAAATTAAGATATCGACCGGTGTGTATTGTTTCCTGTAAACAGTGTGATTCCCTTGTTTTTCTTTGTATGGACGTATAAGAAAGGAAGTGAGTCCTCTTTTTCCTTTTCTATCGTAAATTTGATGGATTGTTTGATGTTAGATAATGTAAAAAAAGCGTAATTTTTCGGTAACACCGGAAAACGTTTCTGTATTAGACATCATCAGCGCCATTGAGACAACACGTTTAGAACCAGCACAAGCAGAAGAATTTAACTGGAAAATCAGGAGTACACTAAAAAAGGAAAGAAAACAACACACAAACATCCCTAAGCAGGACGAAAAAGCTCTCACAAGCATACGGAAGAACAAATTCATCAAAATTCTTAAAGACGACAAAAGGACCGCAACTGTTATTATGGATGCCACCACCTACTACCAAAAAAAATTGAAGACACTTTAAAACAAGAGAACTACCGTAGGTTAAACAAAAATCCCACACCAAGCTTAGAAAGGAAGAAAAGTAAACAACACAAAAACATCACTAAGCAGGAAGAAAAAGCCCTCACAAGCATACGGACGAACAAATTCATCAAAATTCTTTAAACCGACAAAAGGACCGCAATCGTTATCATGAATGCCACCCCCTACGACTAAAAAAAAATTGAAGACAACTTTTGTCAAAGACTCCAAACATTTCGTTGAAATTTTGAAGACAATGAAACTACAACAACGAGATCAATTGGTCGGCCTCGACGTGGAAAGTCTTTATACTAATGTCCAAGTTGATGAATCATTAGGAATCATTCAAACAAAGTTCCAAAAAGATGAGAACCTCTACGAAATATACCGGTAGAATGAATAATGAAGTACTAGAATGCTGGCTAAAGAACACATACTTCCAGGAGAAAGACAGATTCTTGGCTTCCAATGGGATCATCTCTATCACCAATCGTCGCCAACATCTACATGAACTGGTTTTAATCTCAGACATAAAAATTCAAACCCACGATATTGCTTGGATAAGTAGACGACATCTTCATAATCTAGAACCACAGTAATCGACAACTAGAACTTTTTTCTACATTATCTAAACAACATCAAACCATCCATCAAATTCACGTTGAAAGAGGAAAAGGAGGTCTCACTTCTTTTCTTAGACGTCCATATAAAGAAAAACTAGAGAATCATAGAGACAACTGTTTACACCGTTTGATATCTTAATTTTGCATCTAACCCACAATAACCAAACTCTATTGACAGAGCGCACACAGGTTGTGCAACACAAAGAAACGATTACAAGAAGAAATCAAAAACATCAAAAGGGATCTAAAACTAAATGGTTACCCAGAAAAGATAGTAGGAGATAATTTCACACGAAACAACAACTAAAAAAGGAGAACTACCCAATTCACTGCTCACCATCCCATATGTCAAAAGTTTATAAGAATCAATCTAACGCTTGGGGAAACTTTACAACTTGGATACGGTGTTCAGATCTTCAACCATCATTAGAAGTATGATTTTCAACACGAAACCACAAACCAGTCAAGATTCTAAAAACTGCATCTATCAAGTTCCAGGTGAATGTTGCCAGTCATACGTGGAAGAAACCAAAAAACCTCTGGACGTCAGACGGAAAGAACACCGGACTCACACACAAAAAGGAGATACTTCTAAATTCGGCATCATACAACATTCCTGGGATCTTGAAGGATCATACACAAAGAGGAACATTCGTACAAAACAAAATTAAAAAACCAGTAGTCATTAACACCAACAAGGAGATCTTCAGCCAGCCAAGTGTCGAGATAAGCAACATATGGAAACCAATGATCAAATGTCTAAATCAAGTAAAAATACACTAAGTCTTCATTAATGTTAGTGATTTTAACAACCACAGACAAAATCACGATAAAATATAATTAGTAACAAATAAACAAACAAATAGTAAATTTTGTAGAACAAGTTTTGAAAGGTTAAGCTTTTGCACGAGTTTGCATATAGATCTTAGAACCGAAGGCGAGTGACTCAAGCAAGTAAGTAGTTCTGAAACCACGCCAATCTCGCTTAATATGAACGTTTCCTTTACTACTACTGTTTAAGCTACGACTTAGACTATTTCCTAAACAAATTCTTGCTCCTAAACGAATTCTTGCACGGGTGCCTGTACTATTTTCTGGACAAATTCTTACACGTAGGCCTGAACGAAATAATTATACACAACATTCTGGATGGAGAACCTTCATATACAGGGTGTATCTCGACGTTAGCATATTAGACAAATAATGACAATTTCAGTTTTCTTAACTACCGTTACTCCGGGACCTCCCCAAAAAAATAAATTTCAAGAATGTACTGTAAACATAGACATGGTGTCTAACCGTTGTACAGGTTTCGCTTATCTGCCTTTTATGTTTCATGAAATAGTAATTTTTCAGTAGATTCAAAATTTCGTTCCTTACGCCTAAAATTATTTTTTTTTCTTAATAATGGCAAGCGATAGGTACGCCAAACTTTGTAGTAGAAGATAAAATTTTATGCAGAAACCGAAAATAAAATAAAAACTGGGGATATTGTATTTAAAATAACAAAGTTGGTATTCACTTCCGGCAGTGTCACCGTTATGAAAATATTTTCAGTAAGTAGACCATGTCCATTTGAATAGTTATAAGTTTCTTTTTTGCATTACTAGGGCAGCAAATGACTACATTCTGTCGGCTTAATGCGATTGCATAACGAGGTAAAAAACACACTTTTTTGTACTTATACAAATAAAAGCAGGTTTTTTTGTAGCGGATGTCATACTGTAAAAGTGCCATTTTTACCTCTAGTAGTGAATGTTACTTTTCTTTTTAAATTCTGCATTAAAATTATTGAAAATCGGTATTACCGACTTTACTTATGTCATTTTAACTTCTATTAACATCAAACAGTAAAATATTTCGACTATTTGAAACCTAATTTGATTGTTTTTTAATTATCTTATTATCTCTGGTTTTTTTTTATTTTTATTTAGTAGAGAAAATTGTATTTATTATTTCAGACGAATTCTGTTTTTCATTTTAACTTTTATCTCGTATAGTAAAATATATTATTTTAGTTTAATGATGTTAAATTTGCGTAATAATTGCATCCTCTGTTTCAAATTATGGTATAAATGTCAAATTTGCATTTAATGCCAAATTATGGTATACCCAACAAAAGCTAAAAATTAATTTATATTGTCTTTTTGTATTCTTATAATAAATTTTTAATTACAAAGCCGGTTGACCATCAAGGTTAATTCAGGAGATTAAATATTTAAGCCTGGATTATTTTGTCCCTGCACTTAAATTAATTTTTTTATCCTTCTGTTAGCAGATCTTAATTATTAGAACATGCATGTGGTTTGGCATCAATTCTTTAGCTTTATTTAACTTTTCTTTTCTATTTCAGTTTGTTTTTGTAACAAGTTTTAAGTAATACTAATCAAAAACCTTACCAGTAAACCGTGTGTTCAACGACTTACCTAAAACAAAAAAAAATAGATTAGTACATTGAAAGAAAACATCTGAAAAATTTCTAGATATTTTTAGTTCAACAAAACATTCATTTTTCCGTGTATTTTTTACAAGAATTATTTTTCAAAAGTATATAAAAACCACTAAACTTTTTAATATACCTACTTACTTAGACAAATTTATGTTATAAGTAACAATTTTTTTTTATTCTACGATAAATTTTGATTAAACCTAAAATAAATTCAAGTGAACGTTGTGAATTGTATGATGCGAAATTTGTATTAGAAATGACGTACTTCTACTACATTTGAAAAAATAAATACTTAATAAATACAAAAGAAAAATAACCATTAATCATCTCTACTGCACAAGCAATAAATCAAATGGTGTCACTTGAATGGCATTAGCCATATGGGTAAACTATAGTCTTAAAGGAAAATTATATATGATTAAATTTTTTTAAGTTAATCTTTAGAAAAATGTAAAAAATTGATTTAATGTTTTAATTAAAAAAATATTGTAAATATTTATGTATAAAATTTTGTAATCGATATTACCGCTTCAGTTTGAACATATCAATATTTGTATTAAATAACGTGAAATAAACATTCATTTAGTGGTAGATTAGCAATATACTTCTACGTGACGGTGAAGTACTATACCGATAAAAAATTTTGCAAAATTTGTATTTGCTAAAAAAAATTGATTAAGGCAAAGTTATAGGTAAACTACTTTGATATGGTCCGTAAAATGTAAGATTCGTATTTTCGGATTAGCGCTTCATTCAACTGCCACAGGTAGAAAGTATATCTATTTCGTTTCCTCCTACAGCGTATGATGTAGGCAGAAAAAGTAGAATGTTTTTAACGCGACGGGTGGTGAACTAACACCTTCACTACACGTAACGAGATATCGTACATTTAAACATTTGGTTAGAAAGAGACAACAAAACGAATGGTATGTTGCAGTTTAACCAGTAAATACTCACATAAATTCGCTTTAAAGCGGTATTGAAAATGTTTCTAGCGTAAAGTGCATAACTTGTAATTCTAAATATATTTATGTTAATCATTTGAAACAATGCTTTAATGACCTTTTTCTAAAAACAAATTAGATAATGACGTTACCGTAATTATTTCTTTTAATGAGTTACACATATTTTTAAATACAGTAATGACATTAACCTTCATTTATCTTGGCAGAAAGTATAAATTCAACTAATGAAGTGAATTATTGTTTACTTATTATTAAGTAAGTACATGCTTACTAATAGAAAGTTAATAAAACCAAAGTTACGTTTTCCAAACATTCAAACTGTTCAATCTCATATTTATGATTTTGTGTTAATCCAAATAAAAGTTTAAGTAGTAAATATTTTAATCAACCACTAAACAACAGTAGTACAACATATCGTACATAATTATAGAAATAAATATTTACAAAATTACACAAAGCATTGATAAATAGGTACAAATTAAAAAAAACAAATATGTTTTAAACCATGTCCTCTGTATCTGCATATAAATCATCTTCCGAATCACTGCTTCCAACAGAAATGATTAATGGTGTTACCTCGACATCTAATAATTGCTCTCGTGACCACCCCTGTACTATAACTTTTCAGTATGTAAAATTGTTTTTTCCACACTGCACTATCACACTGTTGCAGAGATTCTTCCCACATGTGTAACACACTAGCATCCGAATATCCATCTCTACCGATGTGTTTGTCGTAATAGGACTTGCAGATCCCCCAAATGTGTTCAATTGCATTAAATTGACAATGGTAGGGTGGTAGTCGAAGAATAAAGTGACCATGTTCTTGAATAATGTTGTCCACTACGTAGCGTTTTTCTATTGCATGTTTCTTTGCAAGATTCAAAAGATTTATCTTTAAATCTTTTTCGGAAAAAGATATATTTTTATTTTTCAACCACTCCTGTATTTCTTGTTTTTCCAAGCAGTCGACGGCATTCGTTCCATAAGACGGAATGATAAGACGCGTTGTCCATAATTATCAAAGACGGATTGCATAGCTTTGGTAATAACTGTTCTGTTAACCATTTTTCAAAACCGTAGAGTCCATATTATCGTGGTAGTCTGATGTTTTAGATTTTGCAACAAATACTAAACTTGCACCTTCTATAAAACCATCAGAATTTCCAGCGTGCAAAATAATATACCTTTTCCCAGTTGAAGAATATTGGGCATTTTTAACAGTATTTGGAGTATCATCTTGCCAAGATCTTTTAGGTGATCCTCTGGAAAATATCCACGTTTCATCCAGAAACACAACAGATAAAGGTGATTCTGCATTCATGTTCTGTATATATTGTTTTAGAAATTTAACACGCGCAAATACAACACTGTTCTTTTCGCACAGCGCTCTCCGATTACAGTCTTTCTTATACTTAAAACCAATATCACTCAAAATCTTACTTATGGTCGGTCTAGATGCTTCTAACAAGCCTTTAACATGTAACGTATGTTTAAGCGCATCTAACGTGACATGTTTCTTTTGTGCGTACATGTCATACAGTACATCCCTTATTGTATGTTTTAATCCTTCTGGTATATCAGTAGTTTTATATTTTTCCGACATCTCTTGTTCCTTTTAGGCAATGGAGTGTTAGTTTTTTCACTAGCAATGATCTTTTTAATGTGTCAACTGATATTTTTAAAGCATCACATGTTCTTCGCTGCACTGCCATAACACTACATAAAGAGCCACTGTTATCTTTTTCTCTGCAGAAATATTCATGTACGTTAAGAACTAATTCGCGGCACCGTTCATTTAAGCATTTGCCAGGCATCTTTCGACGTTTTAAAAGAGAAAGCACGAAGAAAACTACACAATAATTCACTTCATTAGTTGAATTTATACTTTCTGCCAAGATAAATGAAGGTTAATGTCATTACTGTATTTAAAAATATGTGTAACTCATTAAAAGAAATAATTACGGTAACGTCATTATCTAATTTGTTTTTTAGAAAAAGGTCATTAAAGCATTGTTTCAAATGATTAACATAAATATATTTAGAATTACAAGTTATGCACTTTACGCTAGAAACATTTTCAATACCGCTTTAAAGCGAATTTATGTGAGTATTTACTGGTTAAACTGCAACATACCATTCGTTTTGTTGTCTCTTTCTAACCAAATGTTTAAATGTACGATATCTCGTTACGTGTAGTGAAGGTGTTAGTTCACCACCCGTCGCGTTAAAAACATTCTACTTTTTCTGCCTACATCATACGCTGTAGGAGGAAACGAAATAGATATACTTTCTACCTGTGGCAGTTGAATGAAGCGCTAATCCGAAAATACGAATCTTACATTTTACGGACTATACTTCTATACGTACAATTTTTAAGAAATACAAGAATTGTATTTTTTTGTATTTGAGACTACAAGAAAATAGTAAATGTTATCCGAACTGATTCAATTTTCAGCACCCAGCATGTGTGTTATTAATTAGTTACTTTAACAGTAAAATATTTTTTATTCATTAATTAATCCAATGTTGATCACAAATATTTGTTAATGTAAGCAGCTTTACATATTGTTAAACATTGTATTAAATACATTACTGCAAAAGGTGTAAAACGGATAATAGAAACAATAATTTACCAATCACTTCTAACATATTGACCTTAAATAAAAGAAGATTATAAAAAAATGCTTTTAGTGATTGTAACCTAAGCACCAAGCAACAATTGTGGGTATAAACATTGCTGGTTGTAAAAAATCAACGTAATTTATTAAATTGGTATACAACTAACGGGTCACATGTAAATAAACATTTAACATAAACTTTGCTTGTGTTGCAAATATAACCCATATCTAAAACTCATTGATATTGTAGTTAAGACAAAGAATTTGTCAATATTAGTTTCAGTCAAAAACATAGCATTCAGTAACTTATGGAAATATAAATATACAGCCTGTCCGTTTAGTATGCGGATCATTGATTCAAAAATAGATTTTTTTAAAATCGGTTTTGACGATTATTTTAGGTTACAGTGGCTACAATTTAAAAATATTCCTAATTATACAGAGTGTCTCACTTTCACGGACCACTTGTCAACTTTTATTTTTTATTCTGAATACACTTAAAAAAGTATGATGAGTTTATATATACAAGTCTTACTCAAAAAATAATACTTTTTGAGATATCAATTTTTAAACATTTAAATGGGTCAATATCAACTTTCAAATATTTCTAATTTTTTATGCATTATTTGAAATATCAAATTTAAATTTTATTCACACTTAAGGCTGTAATGACCCTAAATGTCCACGATTTAAAAGATAACATCAATTATACAAAGTATGAGAAAAAAAAATCTAATCTTGTAATCAAAATAATAAATAACTTATTAAAATCAAATGGAACATGCTATATATTTTTTGTCAGATTGATGTAAAATAAAATTCTTTACAATTTTACTATACATGTTTGTCTACCAAAAGTACACTATTAATCGTGAAACTCGTTTTTATCAAAAATTACCAACAAATTAAGTAGGTGATGAATTGCGAACGTTAAAAATTTATTGTGGTCACGGTTGTGTTAGTAATTGTCCAATCTATCAGAATTTTATTGTATCTTTAAATTGTTAGTAATAATGAGTGAGTTTTCGACAGCAGAAGTAGTTAGTATGATTTATTTCACCGGAAAATCGAATAGAAACAGATAATCCGAAAACTACAACGATATCCCCTAACTGAGATTCAAAACAACTACAATTGTCAATTATTTAAGTTATTGACTCCTATACTGTCTTTAATTAATAGAGATTCTCAATTAAAATTGAACCTATTTTAAGGAGTGTAAAGAGCAAGAATTTATGTGGTAATTAAGACCAAGATATCTGTTAATCAAAAATAAAAATGTACATATCTTACAGAACTAAATCCTAATAGATAATTGCATTACTCTGTAACATCATATATCCTTAAAATTTAAATATATAAAATTAATATGAACTGACTAGATGTGATTTACATATCAAATTGACAAAAGAATATGAAATAAAAATAACTTACCTAAAATTGGGTTCATTTCTCACATAAATTCGCTAATTTTCATTTTTTATTTAATCGTCTATTTAATACTCTTTTATCTCTAGAAGATGTAAATAAAGAAACATGTATTACCTTTAGAATTGCTGAAATTAATCTTTTTTTACAAATGATTAACAATTTTTAAATTAATATCTTTATAAATAGAACTTAAAATTTTTAACATCACTTATTCTAATTAAGAATAAAACTAATTTCAAACATATTTCGATTCCATTTATCCCAGAATTTAGTAAGTTATGTAAAAATTTAAGTAATCTCTTAAATTGTAAGATCGTCTAATAATTTGTCACAATTTTTTCTAATAAATTAATTACTTAATAACAAAAATTATTCAGAAAATAGTGGATATATATGTTACGTGTAAATCTACTTAGTTGGACTCATATGGGAACTTTTTATTATTAATTTAGGAAAAAAAGTTGTTCTTCCTAAAAAGTTCTGCATTATCTAAAATCCTAAAATGCAATTATTAGATATTTCTTATTTTGCCGTATATGAGGTTTGTTAAAAATATTAAATACTTACTCTAGAGTAAAGTACCTTCATTTTTACAATACAGAAAAATTTTTATAAAGTAAAGTTATTTAAAAATTAAAAGTTATATTCAATGATGCAATTACAGCTATTTAGCATGAAAATTAGCTGTAATTGCATATTTGAATGTAACTTTTAATTTATAACAACTTTACTTCATAAAATTTTTCTGTATTGTAAAAATGAAGGTACTTTACTCTAGAGTAAGATTAATATTTTTAACAAACCTCGTATACTACTTAAAATAAGAAATATCTGATAATTGCATTTTAGGTTTTAGATAATGCAAAACTTTTTATAAAGAATAACTTTTTTTCCTAAAACTAATAATAAAAAAGTTTCCCATATGAGTCCAACTTAAGTAGACACACTGTATAAGTTAGAATGTTCTTGTAGTAAATTTTAAGTTGGCAAAACGATTAGAAAATTTGATATACGTTTAAAAAACATTTACGTTACATTAATAATCTAACAAAATACATTCTTAATTATAATTCAATTAAATCAACTTTTGCTGAACATGTTTTACTCAATGGGCACTCTTTTTCTAGTAGTTCTTTAATACACCCATTGTTAATAAATAAATTTAATAGATAAATAATAATAGATTTACTTGAAATTATTAATATCAAATCTTCAAATAGTAATTATATATTAAATGATCAAACAAATTTTAATGAATTAATTCTTAAGTATTAATTTTGCCAAAATTAAACACCTACCAAAAAAAAAATTTTGTTTATATTAACAATTGTTGTTTAATGTCATATATTTAATTTATCATTTTGTATTATAAATACTTTCTGATGATGACGTGCTAATTATCAGTCGAAACTATAGTCAATTTATCAAATAAAATATTTTTTAGCATTGGTTTGATCAAAGTTATAATTTATTATCAAAATAAACGCTTACTATTAAAGGTAGAAAACAGTTACATATATACATACAAATAATTAAAACCTTAAATAAATAAATTACATAAAACAAGCTTTTGGTTTAACAAACAACATATACGTATGCGGTCAAATTAAAAATAATGTAAAACGTTTTAAATGTAAATACAGATAACATCAAACAAGAAAAACGAAAAAAATTAATTTCTAGGATCAAAATTAAGTACTAAATATATAAATTAATAATAAAAATAAAAACTAACACTACCTAATTAACTTAAATAATGCCCACCACCATTATTAACTAAGTAGACTACTATCACTAATTACAACTAATATAATCATATAAAATAAAAGATAAACTAACTTAAGTTAATATATTCTCAATAATGACGATGATATTCATAATTTGTCGGGATTTTTGTTTGATTTTATCTGTATTGACATTCAAAAACGTTTTACATTATTATTAAATTGACCGCATACGTACATGTTGCTTGTTAAACAAAAGTTTGTTTTATATAATTTATTTATGTAACGGTTTTAATTACTTGTATCTGTTTTCTACTTCTAAAGAGCGTTTATTTTGATACCCAATTTTTAGGTAGGTTATTTTTATTTCATAACCTTTTATCAATTTGATATGTAAACTATTTATAGTTAATTTATATTAATTTTATATATTTAAATTTTAAGTATATGTAATGTTAATGCAATAATCTATTATGATTTAGTTCTTATAAGATATGTACATTGATGTTTTGATTAATTGATGCCTTAATAAAGCTTATACACCATAAGCAAAACATCGGCTTAATAAGGAGCTGGGTCTTAATGAACGCATAAGTTCCTGCTTTTTTACAATCCTTAAATAATGCTCAATTTTAATTTAAGATCCCTATTAATTAAATTCAAGTATGTTAAAAATACTACAAAACATGTCTGTACTGAAGAGGATATGCAATTTGACATCGTGGTCGTTATCAGCAGTTGACAATCCTACCATTGGAAAGAATACGGCAAATAACAGATAACGTTCAAACTTTGAAAATAAGGTATTACGAAAAAACAAATTCCATCCTTATTGACTACAACACCATATCAGTATCTAACAAAAAAAATACTTTTGAACACTGACACGTTTACTAGAAATTCTTTTCGTATTTGACATTTGCAGTTTATTCAGATATTCCTTTCGGCTATTTAAAATAATCTGTTCAGTAATTTTGTTGCAAATTTTGATAATCTATTTTATAATTTTGAGTAGTCAATAAAAATGTTTTGATAAAACGTGTATTTTTGAAAAAAAATGCATTTTAAGGCTAACAGTTGAGTTTTGGTAGACAGAGATTAACAGAAAAGTTGTAGAGTTTTATATCGATCAAGAGAAAATTATACAGGGTGTTCCAATTGATTTTATCAAATTATTCATTATTCTCAATTACAAAGTTAGACATTTTTTTCTTATACCCTGATTAATAAATGTCAACTTTTAAATCATGGATAGTTAGGGTCGTATAATTAGAAATAATTTTAAATTGTAGCTACTGAGGAACCTAAAGAATCGTCAAAACGATTTTAAAAAAATCTAATTTTTAAAAGGCAATATCAAAGGTCCGCGTACTACACGGACATGTTGTATGTTAGCGTACCTGTTACACATCTGTAATGTTTCTGTACCTATAATTTAAAATTTTGAAAATTACTGCTAAAGGTTCACAAGTTTGAATTTTAAACTAATCAATGTTACTGTGTATCATACCGTGCGTCCAACAAAAAAGTTTACTATATTAAATTCAAAATTAATGCATTATTTTTCTAGCACAATTGAAACACAATACAGGTCTATATTTTTGTTAGACAGATAAATTGGAACAAGTTATGTGACAATAATGAATGTTTAAAACGTATTTTAATAAAAATCAGTAAAATAAGTAATATTTATAAAGTTTTATTTATTATTCGATATGGTACATTTTATGAAAACGTCATACTGGACAAGTTGGTCAAACTGTTGTAGGGAATTGCTTTTCTCACGAAATTCGGGTTCGATTCCAATTTCGCAATTTTTATAAATACCTAGAGAGAAAGTATTATGATCGTCTTTTAAAAAGAAATGTATGTATGTATGAATGAGTGTACTTTGAGTTAAAGTTCAAACTAGTCAAAAAAGTTGATTCATATTTTATATTTAGGGTTTTTAGAGGTTTCTCAATAGTACTATTTTTAATTTTTATTCCTAAAATTAAAAATGAAAAATCGATTTTCTCGAAAGCAGCTTTAACGATTTCGATTCTGACTGCCGTAACTTATAATTTTAATTAATTGTTGTTGTTGCAATTCAATTTTGATAACATCAGTTTAATTTGAAACTTATAATTATTACTAAAACTAAATAGTTCTTTAATTTGTTACACCATGAAGACTCAAAAAGCATCGCAAAGTGCCAAACTAAGTCAACCGCGAGGGGTGGGTTCAAAAAAATTATGTCTCTCACTTATCTTTGTAAATGACTAAGGTCGTTATCACTAGTCAAATTCGAGGTTTTATAGAGCGCCACCCAGATCTTTTTAAATGTACAACAAATGTTTACTAAAAATCCAGGAAAAACGTAAACACTTGAAAGAAAATGTTCCATAAGAATTACATAAGGTTTTTTATTGAAATATAAGTTTATCATACCGAACTTTAATTACACCACATCACACGGTTGTGTTCTTTTACAATAAACGCATCTGTTTTACTTAAAATCACACGTAAAAATAATTGCGGTACCGCGCGCTTATACTTCCGTAACAAAGATTATACCGAAGTTTACCTAAATACGTTTTACAGATTTACAAAGTTTAAAAAACTAAATGAGTCTGTGTTTTTTTTTAAAACGAAACAAGTTATTTAGCATCAAACTTGAAATTCACAACCACCATCTCAGTTTGTTACATTTCGAACAAAAAAACAAAACAAAAAAATACGCATGGACGTGTTACGGTTTATTCTTAATAAAGTTAAAGGACAATGTCAAAAACCTGGCCCGCATCTCTGGTCATTGAAGAAGGATCGCGGGTATATTTAGTAATAATTAAATCGCAGACTTAAACACTGTAAAGGAAGTAATAAAAAGGTCACCACCTAGCGAAACGTGTAGTAAATATTCTAAAGAAACTCAACACACTAAAACAAACCGTAAGACTGTAGAGATATAATTTTTGTAAAGCGACTAGACTTTATTTATACATAACACAGATGAAATAGATAACAACAGGGATGTAGAAAACTGCACAATACAAATTATTTCAATAATTATTAAATAGAATTATATGTATATAATTATGTACGCTTTAAGCAATCCGATATTATTTACTTATTTATTATTATTAACTAGTTTCAACTCAAAAATATAATAAATAAATAAATAATATTGGATTGCTTAAAGCGAAATAATTTATATATATATATATATATATAAATAACCAATATTTTTAATAATAGATCCTATATTAATACATAGAATTATATGTTCTCATAATAAATGAATCGAATCATTGAACTAGATAACAACCGGACTGTATGTTACGCCACTGAGTAAGCGTGTCGCCGAATAAATTGGTAATCACTTAAACAAACCGATAATTGAGTTTAACAAATGCTCACACACAAATACGTGTGGAAATTAATGACATTAAATATAAGCAACAAATTTGATGTTGTGTATTGGTACCTTACAAAAAATCTAATAGAACAAAAAACGCCATTACATACGAATTTTTGAAAGATCTTTTAAATCACATCGACTAAATACAATTCGCAAGAATTAGGTAGTTAAATTCACGCTGAGTACAGATACAATTGCGTTTTAGGTAAGCGTATAATATGAGCATGCACAGTTTCATTTATCTAATTAGTTAATGATTACGTTAGAAGCTAAACAGGTCCAGAACAGATGAGTAGTAACATAGACGAAAAAAGCAGGAACAAGATGTCCGACTATGGATGACTAGATTAGTCCAGGTGATAATCTTGAGGCCACGTGTTCTAAGTGGCGGTGGAATCCAAAGTTTACCAGGGTAAAAGTATATCAACAAATTTTAATTACGATGTAAAAAAAATGGTCGTGGACTAATTTCTTCAATAATATTGGCAACTTTCCATGTGGTTTATATCCAATAACCAGTAATTAGTAAATTATTATTATCAATATTTTTCCCAATTTTAAATTAGAAATCCGACACAACTTCTTACGTCAACGTTTGAAATAAAAGAGAAAAACGGCACTTTTGCGAAACTAAAACGAGCCAATTTCAGTATAGCAAAGTAAAACGGCGTTATGTGGTCATGATTCTACTATCGACTTAAACATTTCTTTAAAGAGTATTTGTGAGAAATCAAAGATAAGAAATTTCACAACACCACGACAGATTTAAAAATATCAAATGGGAAAAGAAATAAATGTTGCAGCAAACGCGTGAACGAAAAACATACGTGCTTTATTAACGCAAATAAAATATTCTTAAAATATAGTACAACCCACTTAAAACAAATACTTCAATAACGCCAAAATAATTTACGCGTACAAAAAATAATTTCCAACAAACAGAGGTGACAAATTTTACGAATTTCTGATCCAATAAACCTAAACAAAAACTAAAAAGTTAAGTAAAATGAATTGTACAGTGTTGTAAAATGTAAAGAGTTCCGCATTAACTTTCTCCCATCTACACTTAGTACACAATCTTAATTAATTGACATGTATTAATTTTAGTTGCACTTTAAAGAAAGATTTAACTTGTTGCTGTTTTATCAATAAAATTTCCACGAGAAAACCTGATAGCGCCATATTGTTGACAACATAATTGAATGAATACGCACCAATTACCTAGAAAATTTTTCGTTAAATACTGATAAAAGTTTATGGTATTTGTAGCGTAATTTTAATGCCCAAAGAACTAATTTTGAAGAAATTTGTTTCGGTCGTTTTTGAAAAGAAAAACTGAAGGATAAAATTATTCCTTAATTGAGCTTTTTCTAAGAAAATAGCCTCTACCATTTTGTAAACATTGTAATTATTGTATTATGCGTGTTTAAATTTTAAGAAAAATATTTAGAGTCCTTTTTCAATTTTACAGTTTATTTAATTTATTATTTATTATTATTTAGTATTTATTAATATTTATATTTAATAATTTTTCTCTTGTGTTCTTTTGAAGGTTGAATTTAATACAAACTAGTAAAAAGGGCTGACAGAATAAAAAATGAAGGGAAAAAAATTAGAGTAAAAAATAAGGAGAAAAAATAAAGAGAAAAAATTAGGAGAAAAAAAAAAAAAAAAGAGAAAAAATAAAGAGAAAAAAAATGAGGGAAATTTGTTACCCTGTTAGGCAGCCAGGGAAGTGCCACCGGGCCACAGGAAAAAAAAGAGGAGAGGAAAAAAAAAAAAGAGGGGGTTTTGTAATGTAAAAATCAACCACAGCTACAAAAAATAAAAAAAGATGCGTTGTCATGAGAAAATTGTAGTTTTAAGGTCAAAAAAACTAAAACCTTGGTTGGAAATGTTTTGGGGGGGGCAGAAAAATTAGAGGAAAAAAAAACAAAACACAAAAGGGTGAGTTCAAAATAAACCGGTGTTTTTTTTTTTTTTATTTATTTTTTTATTTTTTTTAAAAAAATATTTTATAAAAAATTTTTTATAAAAATATTTTTTTAAAAATTTTTTTTAATTATTTTTTTTTTTAATAATTTTTAATTCATTTTTAATATTTAATTTTTTTTTTTTAAATTTTAATTTTTTCCTTCTTTTTTTTTTTTTTTTTTTTTTATTTTTTTCTTTAATTTTTTTTTATTTTTTTTTTTTTTTTTTTTTTTTTTATTTTTTTTTTTTTATTTTTTTTTTTTTTTTTTTTTTTTTTTTTTTTTTTTTTTTTTTTTATTTTTTTTTTTTATTTTTTTTTTTTTTTTTTTTATTTTTTAATTTTTTTTTTTTTTTTTAAATTTTTTTTTTTTTCTACCTTACTTTTTAATTTTTTTTATTTTTTTTTTTTTTTTTTTTTTTCCTTTTTTTTAAATTTTTACTTAATATACAACTTCCAGTTTTTTTTAAAAAAATTAAAGAAATTTTTTTCAGGAAACGTCTATTTTCATTAAACAAAGTGGATGATTAAAATTTGAATAAAATTTAGCCAGTAGTTTTGTTTTTTTTTGCCTGTTGTTTCCATAGCACATAGTAACAATAAATTTGAAGTATTAGACCATTTAGTAACTGTCAAGTTTGCAAATTGTTGTTGTTTCTTCACAATTTCATTCTGAACTTAACAATGCCGAGAGTACGTCAACATCAACATTTTGTCCAATTAAGTGATTTTGAACTTGGCCGTATTATTGGTATGAGAGAGGTCGGACTTTCGCTAAAAGAAATTGCTGGTTGTGTAAACCAAAATGTTTCATCGGTATTGAGATGTTGGTCCAAATGGTCCGAGAAAGGGGTTCAACATTGTCGCCGTGGATCTGGACGTCCTCGAAGGACTACAGATCGCGAAGAATGTCGCTTAAGAGTTTCGGCCACAAGAGATAGATTTTCAACAACTCGATCAATTGCAAATGATTGGATGAGAGGTACAGGACTTAAGATGTCAATGTCATCTGTTTATCGCCGGATAAGATCTTATGGGTTGCGTTCATATCGTCCATTTTTATGTCTTCCTCTTACACCACTTTACCGTCTACGCAGACTAGAGTGGAGCAACGAAAGGGTTAATTGGGCCCAAGAATGGCATCAAATTGTGTTTAGTGACGAGTCCCGATTTTGCTTGTGGGCCCACGATGGTCGTAGGAGGGTCAGACGGATGCGTGGAGAACGTAAAAATCCAACATTTTTGTGGAACGCAACACAGCCTCACTTAAGGAGTTATGATATGGGGTGCAATATGTTATGGTAGCAGATCACCCTTAGTCTTTATTGACGGAAACCTTAACGCAGCTGGTTACATTGCTAATGTGCTACAACCAGTTGGCCTTCCATATCTTCAGGGGCTGCAAAATCCCATTTTCCAGCAAGATAATGCGCGTTCTCATACGGCAAGGTCTACAACGCGGTTTATTAATGAATTTAACATTGCCGTCCTCCCATGGCCTGCTCGGTCGCCTGATTTGTCGCCAATTGAACATGTATGAGATATGATTGGTAGGCGACTGGGTAATTTACCGCACTCTCCAGATAATTTACACGATCTTCAGCAACGGATTCAAGAAGCTTGGGATGATATACCACAAGCAGCTATAGATCACTTGATTGATAGCATACCAAGCCGTCTAGATAAGTGCATTATAAATAGTGGCGGAGCAACTCATTATTGAAAAACTTTTAAGCTTTTGTGCTTTTGTTTTAAATTTTAATCAACACTTTTCATTAAAATCGTTCAACAACTTCTAGGTGTCGCATTTTTTTGGAAGTCAGTATATAACAGCTTCAGCTTCCTTGAAACATGTATGTTTTTAATTTTAAGTTATTGTAAAACTTTACCACTTTTAGTCCCAAAGTATAAAACTAAATAAATTTGAGTTCGAAAACTTTTTTGACCAATAATTGTCAATTACTGTCAACAAAGAAATGTCGTTTATATCTACATTTCCAGTTTTAATAGCATAATCAACTTGCAGTTGTTGTTTCCTGTATAGAATTTACTTTTGAAGCCGTTCTTAGGTATGTATTAGGAAAACAATTGCAGGAAAATCTAATATAGAAATCAGCTCTTTACAGTTGGCATATCAATTCTAATACTAGTTGCAACAGCTACTGCAGCTACGTTTAAGTTCATTATATTATCACCATAAGTACTAGTGCATAACTTTAATTATTTGTTGCACATGTTACAATGATAATATATTACAGATGTCAATTCCAGCAATATTTCTTTAAAAGTTGTTAACGCTGCATCCAAAATGTATTCCATGTTTCTTAAAATTTTTAATTTCTGCAGAAAAAATTTGATGTCTATTATTATTCTAAAAAAAAAAAACATAAAAAGCCCGACAGACTTGATGAGGCTTAGGCCGAGATAAAATCGGAAAGAATGTGATACACGACTACTCTAAAATTTTATTATTCACAAACCGAAATTAATTCTATAGAAGGTGGTACACCTCGATTTTAGCGCTTTTAAAATGAAAATCTGGAAAACGCTCGGACCCGTTGATTTCTAGTTTGAGGTGGACCAACTTGTCTGCTTTTTTCATCCGCATTACTTTAACCCCTTACTGGTGGAAAGCACAACCCTCCTGATGTTAAATGGAGATGAGAGGTGTTGCAATGTATCATTTTGAAGATCTCATCGAGTACTATGCGACACTGTAATTACTAACTCTCGTGATTCGTTTATGAAATGCTGGAAATGACCACCATTCACTTCCATCCAATAATATAAGTTTTGGTGGAAACGTTCCCTTACATTACGCAACATTTCGGGTGTAATTTGACGACATTCATTAATATTGGTTATATTTTTCCACATTTACCTCTTCCATTATTTTATCTCACATCATCGTTATCGATAAAATGTTGACGCAAAATTAAAGGGTCAGTAGTACTTTTTTTTATTTCAAAAAAAAAACAAAATTCCTCAAATCAGAAATCGACGGGTCCTGGCGTTTTTTCAGATTTTTATTTTAATGCATAAAATTCGGGGTGTATAGTTTTGGTTGGACCACCTTCAACAAGTGAATAAAAAAAGATGTATTTTGATTTAAAAAACTCTTGCACTATATGCAAAATATACAAATATCAACAGCAACAGTAAGCATATCCTGTAAAAAGTTTTACTTGAAAATGTCCCAAAGGGGTAAAGAGAGAAATAGACAACTCATACGATATGGAATTTGATTACTTCGCGCCACTATAACTTAATTTTTAATTAATTATTGTTTTTAGTTTTAATTCATAACAACGAGAAGAAGAATACTACAAATTCTTTGAAATATTTTCCTTAATCCTTAATTACAAACCCTTAATTTTGTTGATAATGATTTTATTCAACATTCTAGCAAAAAATTGTTTCGATAATTTGTAGTTAATTGTTAAGCATCTTATTTCTGAAAAAATGTAAATAAAAGGTATTGTATTATGACGCACAATTGCACTGAATTAAATGGGAACGATTATCGGAACAGATTTGTTTAGGAGGGCGTCAAAGTCCATAAACTTCTAGAAAACTTCAAAAGAAAGAAAGAAATCTTGAGGTTCAACCAAATCTGGAATCCGGACTTCAAAACACCTAAACTGCATTTTACGAAAATCTATACTATTGTTACAATCTCCGAAGCAGTCTACATCTAACATCGGTTATAGAAAGACCTATAAAAAAAGCTGACCAATCGTGTTAGCAAAAAGTTACACTTCAATCTAGACAACATTAGTTTATTAACAGACGTAACAAAAACGTAAACTGATTTGTCACAGTAAAAAGTATAAAAAACTTATTATAAAAGTACATTCAAACACTCATGTGTTTTAGTTTTAAAAGTAATCAAAATACTTTTTAAAAGAATGCAAACAAAATTTACTTGAATGGATAGTCATCTCTTTACATGTGACTTCTGTTTTAGTTATTAAGTAAGCAGACACTATTTAGTGTTATTCACAATATTAGGACTAGTATGGGAATTTGAGAAATGATTTTGAAAAGACATTGTTGAAACAGAATGTAGCTATTTCAAATACTTGTAAAAAGCGTGATAATGTACGGTGCGAAGATATGGAAGTGGAAACAATGAGAAGAATTGGAGAGGATGCAGCAAAATACTACAGATAAAATTTAGTATTTAGATAAGGAAACCCAGGATTCCTAATATATTGAGAATTAAAACTTGAAAAGATAAAGATTCAAACAAGAAGAAGGGCATTCAAGCTGAAAAAAAAGATGAATAACAGAAAAAAGAATAAAGTGCTGTACAAATGTTGAAAAGAGATGAAGGGGCAAAAAATGAAATACCGCGAAAAAGATAGGAAAGCATATTATCAAAGAGGAGGATACGCAAGAGAGAAATTAAAAAGTCAAGAGAAAGAAAGAATAAAAAAGAGTTATTAGCAAGAAACAAAAATAGTCATATGCAAGGAGAGAAGTATGAAAATTAGACAAGGAAGATGTAACGTCAACGATTTAATAGCGGGCGGAATCCCAAAGTATTTAACAGAAAGGAAAAGCATGGATAAAAAGAAAGTGATAGCCAGGTTTCGATTAGGAAATTAAAATGTTAATAATTATTACGGATGAAGAGATAATGTGCAGAATGTGAGCAAGACTGAGAAAGGATAGAACTTTTGTTAGAGGAACGTAGTTAAGTTAGAATAGAAGAAAGAGAAGGGGACATTACTGGGCAGAATGGAGAAGGGACAAAATGGATGAGAAAATTGGTTGAAAGCAGAAAATGACTAGAAAAAAATAAACAAAAAAGGGAATAGGTAATGGAATATTAATGTTTATTTAATTAAATTTCTTTAATTAGTTAAAGCTATAAAGTTTGTAAATAATCGAATTTTGTTATTTTTAATAACAAATAAATTTTAATTTGATTTAGTGTTATTTTCTTGTACATCTTCATATAATCAATAAATTAAATGATCACAAGAGAATACGCTTAGTATGTGTTGTGAGTTTATTACGTATCAATAAAGAATTATTGAATAAAAATATTTCTAACATGAACCATAATCAGCAAAGTGTAGATATTGACTACAGAAATTTGTCCTTCTTTTTTTCTGTAGTTGTTTTTTTACTTTATATTGCTATAGAAGGTAGGCTCATTAATTAACACAAATGTGTAAATTAGTGTTTTATCCAATGAAGATGTAGAACCATAGACAGTAACATAATAATGTTTCCATTATGTTGGGACAGTTAACTTTAAATTTAATTTTTTAAAGAAGTCAATTTAAAATTTATTTGAAGATGAATAAGTAAGTAAGTAAGTTTATTCATCTAATAATAAGATGTTTACAAATATCACCTAATCTCTAACTAACTAGAATCACCTCTCACATGCTCTAAGCAATGTTTTTAAATTATTAAGTTTGTCCTTCTTAATTTCAACAGGCAGGTCATTATATATTTTAAGCCCTTATAATATAAATTGTTTTGTGAAAGTTTTCTAACTAAAGGAGTAAACTATTTAAATCTTAGTAAGTTATATTGTTGATCCTATTAAAAACAATAAATTTCTGCATGTAGCTAGGTAACATATTATTAATATCTTATAAATAAATATCAACGTTTTAAAATAAACTCGTTGCTTAACACTTAACCATTGTAATGCATTTAGCATTGACGATATTCGTGTCATTTTACTACACCGTAATATGATCCGCATTGTTTTATTTTGTAATTTTTGCAGTCTTTGAAAGTCGCCTTCGGAAGACAAGATATATGTTGCACAATAATCAAAATGAGGTGCAGTTATAGTTTTATACACCAGAATTCGGGACCAAACACTCAATTTTGAACTTATTCTTCCAAAGAACCCTATTTTTTGAGCTACTTTACGTATGATGTAATTAATGTGATTTTTGAAAGATAGTTTGTTGTCAATAATTATTTCCTATTATTTTGATTCAATCGAGTACTCAATTTCAACATTGTCGTTTCTAACCTTGCAGTCTGTCATCGACCCATTATTACTTAATATTAGTGCTTTTGTTTTGAAGTGTTAAGTTTGAGTTTATTAAATTTTAACCAATTAGAAATATTCAGTAAGTCACTATTAATATTGTTTACTGCACTTTTAATGTCGATATCGGTAACTGTTATTAAGGTATCATCGGCAAACAAGTTTACTCTAGCATATTTAACTGAATTTACTATGTCATTTATGTAAATGCTAAATAACAAAGGCCTAAAATTGTCCCTTGAGGCACCCCTAATAAGACCTCTCTAGATGTGGATTTTCTCCCTCATAGATGGTTATCTGGCGCCTACCGGTTAGGTAATCTTGGAACCACTTTAAAGCATTTCCGGTAATGCCCTATTTTTCCATTTTTTAAAGTAAAAGAGTCCAATTTACCGCTTCAAAAGCCCTCTTAAGGTCAAGCAGTACTGCAACAACCTTTTGTCCGCTTTCAATATCGTCCTTCCAATTGGCTAGAACTAGATTTAGAGCAGTTTCGCACGAATGATTTTTTCTAAAACCCGATTGCATATTAGTAATTATATTATTTTCTTCTAAATACTTTTTCAGTTCTTTAGCAAAAAACTTCTACAACTTTTTCTAAAGTATGTAACATATTTATAGGTCTGTATCCGCTGCAGTTTCGTGTTCCGGGTATTTTAGGTACTGGTATTATTGTCGCGGTTTTCCACATATTAGGAAAAATTCCGTTTAAAAAGCATTGGTTTATTAAATTTAGGAGAGTTGTTTCAATGATTGGTAAGGCGTCAATGATAATCTGTAGAGTAATTCCATCTACACTGCTTTTCTTTTCATTTTCGGATAGTGGATTTTAGATTTAAAGCTGTGATCAAATTGAATGTAAATTTATTGGAACGGCATGTAGGAAGCTTTATAATATGTTGAGAAATTGGAATGCTACTACTAATTTCGTTTATGCTATCAACAATGTAATTATTGAATGCTTCGGCTATTTTATTCGTTTGTTCAGTTTCTACATTAAGAAACTTGATGCCTTTTTGAGTGACCTTGATACTGTTGCCATTTATAAGTTGTTTAAGTTTTTTCCACATCTGCTTAGGATTGTCTTTCACCGAATTGATATTTTATAGTAATTTCTCATATTTTTGTAATTTAACCAATCCTGTTCGTTAATGATAACAAAATTTTATGACTCAGCTAAGTTAACGTTAATAGGAAAAGATAGAAATGATAAGATTTGAACCGAAGATAATTACTTTATACAGGTATACATTTTTTAGTTTTTAACAATAAAATCCATACCTTACGAGCCTGTACAAACACTTTCCGGGATAGTAAAAACAATATTTTTTTTTTTCAACCTATCCTTTAATAATTTGTGTAAAATTAGCCATGTATATTACCTTACCTAATCTAATGTTTTACTTTCCACTCTAGATAAGTAAAGTTTAATTTTGTGTTAAAAATAGTTATTTGTCCAACAAGTGAGGAAAGCGATTCTTTTTTCCCACTGAGCTCGAGTTGCTTCACGAGGGTAGCGAGTGAGGCATTAGAGTGAGAGTAGAAAAAGGGTTTCCTCATGTGTTAGACACAACATTTTTCCACGACATTCTCCAAAAAAACAACTTAATAAAAGAAGTAATATTTAATAGGTGGGTCTCAATAGTCTCGCTACAGTATTCTGTAGTATCGGTGTGGTCTCAATCTGTCATAGAACAGCCGTGTAATTTTAACCAATAAATGTAGGGTAGCAATTTTTAAGAGTTAAAATATAAGATATTAAATTAAACAAACCTGATTGAATACTAAATTAAATTGTTTAACTAAGTACTAGGCGCATATAGTTCTAATGACACATTTTTACATTTTTTTAAAGAAGCAATTTTGAAACACGCTAGTGAGGAAAAACCAATTTTCCTCACTATTTGTAGAGAAGAAACGTCCGTTTTCTAAGTATGTAGTGGAAAAATGTTATTCTCTAATCGCTTCTAAAATAGTTATTTATGTAACAAGGACAAAAAAGTGCACTTTTATGTACGAGACTGAATTTGCTGGCCGAAGCGTCAGCCGATGCAAGCAAACAGGCGAGGTTATTAAAAAGCACTTTTTCCGAGTACATATTAATTTTTTCCGTTGACCTTAAATTAATTAATTTTCTATTTATTACCGTTTACTGAAAACAAAATGTTTAGTAATTTTAAACAAAAATTTTACGTTTGTTCTGATTTTACTGTACCTAATGTTCACTTCACCGTTCAGTATTGTAACATTTGTCTAAAAATTTATTAAAAAGAAATAAAGGTTAATATTGTACCGATTAAGCAGGGGCCGACACATTTTGTTGGTAAATGCGGCGGTAGATGTTTGTTTACTACAACATAACCTTATCTAATGGTATAATTTTCGAAAATGCGTAATTTGTTGTTAACAAGAAAATTATTTAGTTTGAAAAGGAATAATAAATCAACTAGTT
This sequence comes from Abscondita cerata, assembly GCA_030710515.1. Classification (NCBI taxonomy): domain Eukaryota; kingdom Metazoa; phylum Arthropoda; class Insecta; order Coleoptera; family Lampyridae; genus Abscondita; species Abscondita cerata. The sequence goes on along the minus strand of JALBCR010001546.1, from coordinate 11,332 downwards.
TTTTTCACAAAACAAAATGTCAAGAATTATTTGTATAATATTGTATGAGAGCAATTACGAATGTTTATACCAGATGTTAAACTAGCAGAAAGGAAATATTTTCAGTACTCTGAGAATTTTGTATCAAAACGTTTGGATCGTTAACTGTAGCGAACGACCGTTCAGGTGAACAGATGGTACTCATTGAACTGTGTGAAGCTTCGCCACTAGCACCAGTTAATATTTTTCTCGATATATTTATTTTAGACGCAATGGAATCTTCCACCTACCCTTTGCTGCTACTGTGGAAACTCTTCCATCCTCCATGTCTTTTTAATGTTAAGACATTAACACCAGATTCTGCTAACAGTGATGCAGATGTCCTATGGTAGCAATGACCTGTATAGCCTGGTAGATCTGGCAAGTTTAAATAGCTTGCAATCAAACTTGGGATTTTGCAAAGTGTGAACTCCTACAACTTGTGAGAACACTTTCCAAATTTGTTGTAATTGACAAAAAAGTTTGGTGATTGCAATGTGTGGGTCTTAAAACAGTATATTTTCTGAATAAATTTAGAGAATTTATTTCTTCAAAGATGGCATTACCTACAGTAAAACTTCGTTTTTCCCATTTTTAGAATCCGGTATAGTTACTACTAGTAAATCATCTTTGTCAACGATATCTTCAACTCTCATTTTACGAAGCTCATCCCTGCGACAAGTACCGGCAATTCCTATCAGCAAACAGACCTGTAAGATAGCCGTTAATTTATAAAGCCAGATATTCAAATATTTTCAAAATGTTACCTTCCACATAAGGTATGGTACATCAGAAGCGTCACGAAAAAATCTATTTATCTCATCTTTAGCAAATACGTTTGACATTTTTGCTTTGTAGCCAACATTTTGTTTTTTAAGAACGCTAGTAATTTAGTATATTTGCTAATGTCAAGATTATCGTTTATTGAAAACGTTGATTTCAACATTGGAGATGGACCATAATGTTGACGATATGCATGTTCTGCCTTCGTTGAAAAGTATGCCAAAAATACATTTTCTGTTGCGTTTGACTTTATTTTTGGCACCATTCCTTAAACATTGTGTATTGCTTTTTATATAAAAACTGCGACTTTTCTGGTAGCAACTGCAGTGTTGAATTGGTCGCTAGTTTCTGAAGTTCCGGTGGAGTGTTGCTGTAATCACTATCACTATCGTTCAGACATAATAATACATTTATTTAAAGTAGCACACAATGTAGCCAAGCAAATTTAAACAATATCTTTTGTTTGTTGAATTAACTCGTGTGTTTACAACAATCATATAATTTTTATAAGAGCACTTGATTATGATAGGTAATAGGTAAAACATGTACTTTTTTATAATTTATTAAGATAATAAAAATTACATTTAGGTAGTGTTATTTTAAGTATATTTAAAAATGTAGTTATAGTTGGAAGCCTACCTTCAAAATTAATGCATTTCTTTAATTGTTTATAATAAAAGATGTAATGAAGTTTCTCATATCAAACACATTAAAGTCGATTCTTACTAATAGGACATATAATAGTTATAAGACTGAATTTGTACCGTGGTCAGACTTATAATCATTTTATATTCAATAAAAATATTGCCTTACCGTAAGAAAGTATACAAACGTAGTTTTTTGATTCACTCCAAAAATGTTTCAAAAAATTTAATAATCTTCTTTCAGCTTATTGAAAACTGTGAAATTCACCTTGTTTTTGTGTACGAATAAATCTTGAACCCAGTAATGTTGATGGCTTATATGATTCTATTTTGTGTTTTCCTGCGACAGAATCAATATTTAATTGATTTTTCACAAGTAATTACTGTTCTTGTGTGACAGTGCCACAGGTCAGTTTTCCATTAGCATTATTACTTATTTACATCAATCAAATACAGTTATAGAAAGGTACCCATAATTAACTCACCTCTACTGTAAGTTTTTGTATTTTTATGATCGTGAAAATTTTGTATCGGAACTCCGCTTCTGTATCAAAATGTTACCTAATAAAATTGTCTAAAGCAATCTCAAGTCGTATGAATTCTGTCTTACCTTATAAATGAATAACTTTAAAGAAGTTATAGTGGTAGGTAAATATTGAAAACAATGTAGCGAGTATTGTGAGATTACAACCAGGCTCTACGATATTCTTCGCACATTGTAGAAACTATAAACAATTTATTAATATCATTTCAAAGCACTTAAAATCATTTACTTGTAATTTGAACAACAAATTGTTTTTGTTCAAAGTTGTGTGGGATTGAGAAATTGAGGTTATAAATGAAAGTAAACAAACAATAATCTGCAGTATCAAAAATGTTTCAGTACGTACCTAAAGTACTGTAATATCCTATGTAGTCACTAAATTCATCTTTTCTTAAAATGGGTTTTCATACTGGTTACTTCGACTTTATTTAATTTGACATAAAATAATAATTGACACTGACAGATGTTTGCGGACGAAAAGTGTTTTGACAGTTAAAAAAAAGTGTTACTTTATGGTTATTCAGAAAGTACAACTCAATTTTATAATGAGGTCGACGGAAAAAATGATTTTATCTTTAATTCACCATCTGTTGTCTTTTCTTTATTATATGATAGTTTCTGTTAAAATTGAACATAACTTATTGCTTTGCAATAAACTTAAATTATTAAGCTATCCAGTGACAATTTTGGAAAACTTGTTTCGATAAGAAATTATTGTAGAGCGTCTCTACAGAAAACGACCTACAAATTTCAGTCTTACATAAACTTTCGCAAAACCTAATAACGTAATATTATTTTGCTAGAAATGTAAGTAAGTTTGCGGAATTTACTTGGAACAATTTAAAACAGAGCTTAACAAAACTTTCATTTAACTGATTTCTGCCAGGTATAATATGTACTTAAATTTGAACAAAACATCACCTAAATTTCTCTTAATTAATTTTGCATTATCTTAATTTGTAATTTGTTTAAATTAGTGATTATTGTGGTGCAAAATTATTTGTAAATATTACAATATCACGTTCAAGTGATATTAAAATAGATATATTTTTATATTTATTGTTTATTTATTTATTTGCTTACATGGGCAAAAGCTACTCCTTTACATGCAGTTCTATTAATTATTATGTATTACACAACTAAAAAGAAAATTTAAATAGCAATATTATTAGAGATAAACTAATTTAAACAATTATTAAGGTAATAAGATTAACATAACAATTTCCGATTATTCTAAGTATGACTGTTTATAAGGTTAAAATTTGGACTGTAAGATAAGAAGAAGTCTACGTCTAATTTATAAGTATTTTCAAGACGCATTGCATTATACAAAGGACTATAATACATATAATTTGTAAGGGCATAAGGTATATTAAAAAGTTTATTAGTTTTTTGCGAGGAATGTTGAAACAAATTTTGCGCAGTAAGTAAGGCTAGTCTATATGGTTATTCATGAGGCGATAGAGAAATTTAAGACATCTAACCTTTCACTATGAAGGACACAGTATGGTGACTAGACGATTGCACAATAATCAACCTGAGAACAAATTGATTTATTGTATAGAACACGAATTGATCTAATATCTTTAAAACCTTTAGTCATTCTGTAGACAAATCCAATAGTTGACAAGTTATTTTACAAACTACGTTTATGTGGTAAATAAAAGTTAAATCTGAGGACAAGATATCACCAAGAGCTTATATGGTATTTTTCCCTGTTAAAATTTGATTTGATATAGTGTAATTATGTAGAATGGGATTTTGAGATTTATAAAATAAAATTTTCACACATTTATTGATATTTAATGACATACAATTTAGGTAGCATCAATTTTCCAAAAAA
>JALBCR010001546.1:0-2500 GCA_030710515.1 Abscondita cerata | reverse complement strand
ATATAATTTATTTTAATTATTACATAAATGATAGAGCGTAAAACAACAATAAGAGATCTTGGCATTCTATACGATTTTAAATTATTACATAATGATCATGTGGATTATATAGTGGCAAAAGCTTGATTTTACATTGAGAACTGCTTTTGCCTTTACTAAACAAGAATCATATATATTACTCTTTTTAACTCATTGGTAACATCGCAACTAGAAGTCTTAATATGCATAAGGAACCCTCATTATGAAAAAAATATAAAATTAATCGAATCTATTCAAAAAAAGTTTATCTATATATTGTGTAGAAGGTTTAATATTGAATATGTTAATTGTCCAAAAAGCTTAAGTTATTTCAAAATGTTAACTTTAGAGAACAGAAGAATTATTAATGATATGATATGCCTGCACAAAATTATACACTACAAAATTGACAGTCAACTTTTTATAAATTTATTAAACTTTTATGTACCAGCTAAAGCAACCAGACTGCAACAATTGTTTTATGTAAATAGTGTTAATACAAATTGTTACAAAAATTCACCGATAAACAGATTGATGTGCACTTATAATAGATTATTTTATCATTTGGATAATTTTATTAAGATCTTTTCGAAATCTCTTAATCGATGAATTAAGTACTTAAACCTATTGTTACTACTGTATATGATCTCCTTTAGATTGTAACTTTCTATTACATGTTTTCTAGTACATGAGGAAACCTGTCATTGGTCATTAGACTGTTGGTTTCCCTCAATATAAACAAATAAATAAATTATGATTTGTATGATTTCAGAATCCGGTAAAAATATATTGCAGTTTGTTCGTAAATAGTACCATGTAATACATTAATAATTTGTTTGTTCGGTTTACGGTGGTCACTGGAAATGTTACATATGAATGTGTGGTGTTAAAACAGACGTAGAATATACGTTTCCAATAAATGATCGATCAGCAGAATTCGTAATTTGGAATTTTGAAGTATAATTCTTGGGTGGCAATATTTTTAAAAATTTGGATTTAAATAATAATAATAATAATAATAATAATTTATTGATACATATATATGATATACATGTGAACAACGGGTTATCATTCAGTTAGATGCATCAAATGCATCGTACTATTCTTACATGGAAACCACAATATGTAAATGTAATACAAATAATAAAGAAAATATGAGCATCAAAAACAAAATTAATACAATGTATTAATAAAAAAAATCACATACAATTGTGTATTAAATATTCTAACTAATAAGTATATCTAAACATAAATTGACATTGCGTTTTAAGTTCCTTGGCTTTTACGAAGTTTGTATTTAACTTTTAATTTAAATAACTTAGGTGATAAATCTAGCCATGAGTTCACAATACTATTGCAGCAATTTGCTATTATATATGAAAAAGAGGACTTGAATAGAGATGTTGTATATCTAGTTTTTATTTCTCAAGTTCAGATGATTTATGTCAGTTCGATAAGTGATCTTGTTGTATAAGTAGGGTGGCGACTTGTAGTAAAGTATTCTATGAAAGAAACAGTAACTATGTAAATATTCACAATTTCTCATGTTTAACCAATCAGCTTGTTGTAGTATGTGGCATGTGGCAAAAAGGATAAATAAAGTTGAGTGTCATCGGCATACATATGATATTTACAATGATATATTACAGATGGTAGATGGCAGGTGTAAATTAAAAATAATAACGGACTAAATAATTATGGATACTTGAGCCATACACGGAAGCAGTGTTGTCAGAACCTATATGAGTTAAGATTTGGAGAAGCAACTCATATATATAAAAAAAATAGATGGAAATAAAATAAGTAGATAAATAAATCTACTGAACATTAGTTACGATTTAAATTAACGCACGCCGAACGGAACGACAGTTTGACGTTTAATATCAAATCAGTGTTACCACCGTTCGCAATGAAAATTGTTCTATTTCTATAAAAGAACACAATTTTCTATAAAAGAACTTATTTGAGTGCTTCCATAGCTCTGTAAGCGACCCAAAATCGAAAAAAGTTTTTATACAATATTGTTATGAATAACTATACAGCTTAAAACGTTCTGATACTAACAAACGTGTGAAAGAGTATCAAACGCGCAACGTACGGGAATATACTTAAAACCAAAACCAAAAAAACCGAGCAAGAAAAAACGTAAATATAAAACCGAGCAAAACGTGAATTTAAAACCGTGTAAAAGAAAGTCGCAAAAATACCCGATGTCCACCACTACTACTGTGTAAATGCATCATAGTAATAATATATTTACAGATTTTTATTACCATATTTAAAGACTTCCATCGTACAATCCAAATATTTTCGAAAAATGCGTAAGACAAAACGTGAATATAAAACCGAGACAAAACCGATCAAAAAATAGTTTAATCAAAAGTTGTGTGTAATTAAATTATAAACGAATTGCATTAAAAGCAATTTTGTCGACAGATGCGTTAGTACTTACATAGTCAATTATCATAGCCAACTATGTGTT
>JALBCR010001545.1:0-49327 GCA_030710515.1 Abscondita cerata | reverse complement strand
CGTGTGCTTCGTTCAGTTACGTATTGCAGATCCTTGAATTTTTCGCAACAGAAAATTAAATGAGATTCCTTGCAATATTGGCATGAGTGTGTATTAGAAACGAAGGATCTAAGTGGAGTATTATGTTTTGGTACCCTAATAGGCAATTTGGTGCATCGCGTGAATGAATAGGTTCCTATGTCATTTGCAACTGCCTCACTTATGCTGGCTTTTAATTCAAGAAAATAAAATTCTGTCATTGTGGGACAGTTTTCAACGTCTTTGATGCCTCCCAATCTACTCTGGGTGCGTATCCAAATTAACAACTAAATGGTGTATTATTATGACTTCGCCTAATTTTCATCGTTTACTAGCATTTTTAAAAATTTAATGTATTGTTGCATAATGTTGTCTATAATTTTTCTATATTTGGCAGAGGTTTCTTTGACAGTATTGTCAACAAGAAAGAGAGAGTTAATGTGATTTCTAATTAAACCGCGTTTATCGTTGTACCGCTGCGAATTACATGCCATGGGTTATGATAGTTTTCTGCGAAAGCAGGTTTTAACAATTCAGCGAGCTTTACCGATTCTTAGGCTGGCCTTAAGATAATGAAATTTTTGTATGTTTTAAACAAGTCGTCATTTTATTTATCAGGCTTTCAAAAGTATCCGCGAAACTCGATCCACGCATGTTGAGTACCGTCATATTTAGGGATGTCAATAGCGGGTAATCGAAAATAAGATTTTTGACTTTCAGTTGAATAACTGCAGTATTGGAAACGGTAACAGTTTCAGAGTTTGCAGCATTTAATAATTCGACGTCGGCAACTATTGGATAATATCGAGCTTCAAATTGATCCCGTTCTGCATATTACCAGGTTCAGGGTCTTTGGATTCGCATTCTAATTTTGTTTGTAAGTGGTCGAATAATTTTAATCAAATCAGTGAAGTTTACGATACCGTTTTTGTAATTCCATTTTTTGTTTAGGCGATATTTCCGAAACATTTTTGGTACTGTTAACGATAGAGTTTTCGAAAATAGTTAATTTACGTTTTAAAACCGCTCGTTCAGTTGTAATGCCTCAGCAATGTCGAGGTCGTTTTAGAAAGTATTTCGATACAAGCAGGTGGGCCGAAAGGGTGCAAATACGCAATAAAGAACCGTTACGTTTCTAACGGACTCGTAAAGCAATAGTGAAAATTGTAGGCAAAGAACTCGATTTTTAAAGCAATTAATTAAACAATTTAATCCAACCAAAGTGGGCATAGACGCAATGCAATTTAGCAAATATGTACTTGCACATTAACGAATGGTAACCGTCGTATGAATAAGCAAAATCAATATTTAAAGCCAACTAATTAAATACTGATTTAAATAGCATTTAGTAAAAGTGGTAAGCAGGATAAACAAAAGGAAACTGGTTTTCGATAGATGTTGGGCGAACGATGTTCGCCAGATTTTCTCTTGGCAAAGATTGACCTCGCGGACTGCGAATTTATTCTTCTTAATTGCATTTGTTCCGGTTTAATTATATATTCGGCTCGAAGGACCATGTAGGTAACTGGGAATGATGAATACTGCAGTCCGTGAATATATAGCTTTATTTACAGATATGTACACTTTAATAATTTTGCATTAAGTATGCGCAAACTGCGAGCAGGTTGCATGAGCGTGTAGTACATAGGCAGTTGCGGAAGTAGTTCGTCGTTGGCGGGTTTTCCCCGGTCCGAGATCACACACTTTACGATACTGGAAGGGATGTCTATATCGACATCTCACAATTATACAGGGTTGGACAAAGGGTTTCTTCATCAGAATCCATGATCGTACTAAATAGCCGCGCGATTGTAATCTGTGAATGCGATTTTCAAAACGCGGTTAAGCCGTAATATATAATCGCGTCCTTTGCGATTCTGCAGCGCTAAATCGCACTACTAAGTTACCAGTGTGTAGGGGGTCTAATAGTCAAACCCAAAACCAAGTTTACATTCATGCGGGTAATGTGGGCATGAATTCAAATATGTACTATTATTTGAACTTGCTTACGGTTTTCCGAGGGCGCGATAGACGGGCACATAGAGGGACATTGACACAATATTTAAGTAGTGTTAGAATTGATATGTTCATTCGTCGACTCTATATTCAACAACACAGAAAATAAGTGAAATGAGTGTAATTACTTCAACAAAGGAAAATTTAGTGAACCAGTTGATAAACATTCCATGTTATCCCATGTGATTCCTATTTCACAATCATTATTATACGGTTAACTTGGCGAGTTAAATTAATGTATTTATCATTTACGCAACATTTGGTCCTATTCGAGCACGAATATTGCTTTTCGTGTAGTGCAGATTTCACGTATTCAAATAGCTTTCATTTATTGCATTTAGATTATAGTTTAATAGATTACAATGTCTGCTAAATTACAACAGCAATTGAAAATTTTAATAGCAAAAAGGAGCAGTGTTTTTCTTGTATACAAAGATTGTTTGATTCTAGTAAAGATATTTCTACTAAACATAAACTTAGTAATTTTCAAATCAGGTACGAATCTTTACAAACTCCTAAGATTGATTTCATGGCAGTACTAGACGAAATTAATATTTTAGAATTTCAGATTGATCCAAATTACGTGCCCACGTACAAGGTTTTAGTAATATTTGACGAAATGATTTGCAATATAGAAGCTGTCGGTAAAAAGTAGTTTCTAATCCGAGTTTAAGGAAGAATTCCTACAGCAACACGTTTGCAAATCTTTTCGTACATTACCAGAATGACCTTTACCAAAATTTAGTGGTGAAATTAAAGATTGGCCCTTATTTATACACTGTTATAACAATACTATTCATAACAATAAGGATCTGAATGATATTGATCGCGTACATTACTTAATTGGTTGCTTAAGTGGGAATGCTCTTAGTGTGTGTTCCGGTATTCCTCCGACAGGCCATATCTATCGAATTATTTTAAAAGCACTTGTAGATAAATATCAAGATAAACGCATGATTGCAAATTCATACTTAGAACAACTATTTAATTTTAAGCAAGCTCAGAATGAAACTTATAATAGTTTAAATTTATTTTTGGAAACATTTCATCTCGCCATCACTGCTTTAATGAAATCAGATATTGCAAACTTAGCTGATTTTATTTTGTCCAATTTAGCATTTTCAAAACTTAGTCCGGAAACTCAAAAAATGTTTGAGAATACCCGCCGAAATTTGATGTTCCTTCATACGAAGATGTTTTAACCTTTGCGAGGAACAAGCTAAGATTTGTTATCGTACACAAAATTCTTTTTTAAACTGTCTTGCAGTTCTAGCAAATACATTAGTAGTAAACCAAACCAACTCAATCATTTGTTGTTCAAGGTAACAGCAATAGCACATGTGTCATTTGCAAAAATGGGTATCATTTAATAACCACCTGTCCAAAATTTTTAGAACTTAGCTGAGGATCGGTACAAAATAGTGAGAACAAACAATTTATGTTTAAATTGTTTTGCTTCACATAAAATTATTAATTGCAAAAGTAAATATATATATATATATATATATATACATAATTGTAGACTAAATGTTAATGATTCTAAAATAGTTCCGAAGCGGATAGCGTCAATACATCTTCAGCAACGTTTTGTTCTCTTGAAATAATAGTTTGTGCGCAACAAACAGCACTGTGCTTTTATCAACGGAACAAGTTTATATATTAGATGCATTTGGGGTTCAACACCAAATTTGGGTTCTTGTGGACAGTTGTAGTCAAGCAAATTTGATTTGGTTGGATATTTGACGAAATTTGAAATTGAATGCTAGCAAACTCGGTGCTTCGGTTCATGGTATTGGTTCTTCATCTAGTGTAGTTTATGGTTCTGCCAGTACCGTGATTATTTCTCGAATTGATGAAACTAAACGATACTTTATTCAAGTCTTGATGGTAGAAAAATTACCGATAACTTGCCCTTTACAAAAATTAATACAAATAATTTGCGTCATTTATTTAGTTTGGAATTAGTGATAGTTGTTTTAGTAATCCTACAAAAATTGATGGAATTATTGATACCTAATTATTTCCATATTTATTAGGTAGCAATCGTGTAACTGACCCCCCTAACAGTCCCATCGCAATTGAAACCACACACATACATTGTAATGGGGTCCGTTCCGATAGAATCTGATTCATTAGAGACACATAGTTTCTATTCTACAGTGGAATAGTCCCTCGAGACGTTAGTAATAAGATTTTGGGACGTAGAAGATATCCCTTCATCTGTAATAAAAAATCCTGACGACGTGGAATGCAAAAGTTTGTTTCAATCTTCTTATCATCGTAATTCTTTAGGTTGTTATGTAGTTAGTTTGCCGCTTAAACACAGTCCTGCGAATTTAGATCAAACTGCTCTTCGCAGGTATTTGTTATTAGAACAAAAATTAGAAAGGAATTCTAATCTTAAAAATAGATATTCAGAAGCATCTCAAGATTATTTAGATAAAGGTAATATGGTTAAAGTATCAACAAAAAACGTAATCTCTCCAACATACTATACGTACCGCATCATGCGGTTTTTAACTGTAAAGTTTGGAGTAAAATTCTTACCTTTCTTAGCGCATCGAACTGTTCAACAGTTGGCAAACGACGAAAAAACATCATATTCCTTAGCTCAATTCAATTCAATTCAATTCAGTATTTATTTTGTCTTAAAAAATTTTCTATAACAAAAGATTCAGTTTTTTCCTTTACCATATCAAAAAATAAACAAAAAACAACATAATATTTCATTAAACTATAATTCAACTAATTCCTGTTTTCTTCTTCAACCTTCCATCCCTCTCTCTAAACTTTCAGTATTTTTCTTTTCCTCTCCTCCATCCCTTTCCTCCTCTCCAACACTTCCCTCATCCATTGTTTTCCTTCCCCTTTCTCTCCTAGTAGTAACTTCCATTCCTTTTCCTCATGTCTTGTTTCCCCTGCATCCTCTCTTTTATATGTATTATATTTTCCCATTCATCCCCACACAACCTGCATACTCTCTCTCCTCATCACTCATCCAATATTTATTTTCCTTTTCTTCATTACCCATTCTGAACCATGCAATCATTCTTATTTCATTCATTCCTTTTCATTCTGTTATGTACCTTGGTGTCTTGTCTGTCATTATTTTTATGTATTTCTCGTTATATTTTCCTTCCTTTATTTTGCCCTTCTTCCTGCTTCTGAGTATCTTTATCTCTCGCAATTATTTCCTCTTCCATCTTTCCCTCCCTCTCTTAATCTCTTTATCTCTTCTTTTGCGTATCCCACTCTTTTATAGTATTTTCTTCTTTCTTGTTCCCCATATTTTACCTTCTGTGCCTCGATCTCTTCCAAACTTCATAAATTATTTCATTTTCCTTCCTACTTCCCATTTTTTCTTCATACCTTACTGCAATTCTTTCTGCTTGTATCTTTATTTTTTCTATTTCTAGCTCTTCTTCCACTATATATCCCGGTTTCTCTTTCTCTAGTCCTAACGTCCACTTCCAGTATTTCTCCTGTATCTTCTCCAGCTCTTGCCATTCCTCCAACCCCAAATCTCCGCTCCATACAGTACCACACTTCTTACCAACTTTTCAAACATCCATCTCTTTTTCTCTATATTTTTACCAAATATCCTTTCCCCTAACCCCCATACTTGTCCTACTATTCTATTTCCTTTCATTTTCATCTCTTTTATATGGTCTCCATCTTTGTTATCATATCTGATGTTGTAACCTAAGTATCTATACTTGTCTACTCTCTCTACCTCCTCCTCCTCCCCACCATTTCACCTCCTTTCGTCTTCCTTTTCTTTTTTTAAATTCCATAATTTTGTTTTCCCGACATTTGCTGCTAGTTTTTATTTTCTAGGTATTTCTTCATAAATTTAACTACTCCTCTCATCTCTTCTTTATTTCTCGCTATTGCCACAATGTTATCCGCATAAGCTAAAACCCATATCTTTTTCCTTCCTACTATTATTCCTCCTACTTGATTTTTTTCCATTTCCTCCTCAAGATCACTAATGTATATCGAGAATAAGATTGGGCTTAGCGGACATCCCTGTTTTAGTCCTTTTTCCGTCCTAAATTCTCTACCTAGCTTCCTCCCTACCCTCGTTCTACACCTTGTTTCTTTGTATATTTCCTCTATTGCATTATTTGTATCCTCCTCCATCTTTTCCATAATCCCCTCTTTCACATTATCAAATGCCGCTTTAATGTCTAGAAATATTGGTACATCTTTCCTCCTTCTTTGCTAACTCTTTATTAATTATGTGCTTTAATATGTATATATTGTCTATCGTTCCTCTTCCTTTCCTAAACCCTGCTTGCCACTCCGGTATTATATTCTTTTCTTCTATTTCTTTTTCCTTTTTTTTCTAACTAATAATAGTTTAATTGACCAACAGGTAACCCCAATTACAGGACAAAATGTAAGTATAATAATATTGAACGTACATGTGATTTTTAACTAAACCAAAAAATAAAAAAATTAACAATTGATTCAAATTACACTCACTCCTCTATAGTTGTTTGCTTTCTTCCTATCTCCCCCCTTGTAAATTGGGCATATTATTGCCTCTCTCCATTTTTCTGGAAACCCTTCTCCTTTCCATATTCTCTCGAATATTTCTCTTACTTTTTCTCTCATTCCTTCTCCGATGTACCTCCATTGTTCTCCTTGTATTCCATCCGTCCTTTCTGCTTTTTTCTTTTTTACTTTATTTATTGCTCTCTCCATTTCTTCTTTTCCTATTCCACTCTCTCTGTGTCTTATCCTTTTTTTCCCAATTTCTTCATTTCTTGCTGTTTTTTTACTCTCTCCTACTAACTTCTTATAGTGTTCTTCCCATTTTTCCCCATATATATATATGCTTCCTTTCTTCCTCCTTTTTTCCTCTTTTTATTAATGAATTCCCATACCTGTCCTTCATTTTTAATTTCTCTAATCTTTATCTCGGTTTGTTTTTTATGTTCTTCTTTATTTTTACATATTCCCTTAAAATTTACTTTTAACCTTTTGTATTCATATATCTCTATCTTTCCTTTTTCCATTTCCTTCTTCCTTTTCTTAATTCTTTTTCCCCTTCTCGCATTCTCCGTTCCACCAATCTTTTCCTTTCCCTAATTCTTGTTTTATTAATCTATACTTTATCTTCTCTGTTGCCAATTCTATCCTGGCTGTAATTCTCCATCTCTTCCTCCACCTCTCCTTTAGTATTTACTTCCTCTTCCATTTCCTTTTTATATCTTTTATACTCTCTTCAGTCCATACTTTCTTTTCTCTCCATACCTCTTCTTGTTCTTATACCTCTTTATCTCCCTCTTCCATCATGACTACTTCTAGCGGCTGATGGTCCGATTCTATCTCCTCTCCTATTCTTAGTGTTTCTATGACCTCCTTACTTTTTCGTTTATAATCACATAATCTATTACTGACTCTCTCTTCTCCCACATATGTAAATTCCTTTTCCTTCTTCTTCCAAATTTCCGTTCATTATTGTCCAACCTCTCTCTTCACATAATTGTATCAAAATTTTGTCCGTTTATTTTCTTATCCATTGATATCCTATTTCTTATCTCTCCATTTACCATTATTCCTCCCTCCTCTCCTATCCTAGCATTCAAATCTCCTCTTATAATCAATTTGCCTTCATTCCTTTCTTCTATTGCCTTTTCTATATTTGCTTTTGTTGTGTCCATTTTCTTTCCATATATCGTAAAATATTATACTTTTCCCCTTTTTCCGTCTTTACTCTAATTTTAATCATCCCCTACATTTTCTTCTTCTATTTCCTTTTCTATTTCCCATTCTTTTCTTACCCCCACTATTAGTCCTTCTTTCGCCCTTCCCTTTTTTTTTTCTTTTTGCATACTAAATTTCCCATACTTATTCTTTCGGCATTTTATTTTTCCATGTACTCCATTCTTTTTCCTCCATCCAAGTTTCTACTAAACCTACCATTTTAAAACACTTTATATAGTTCCAAAATCTACACCTTTGTTTTTATCCCCGCAATGTTCCAAAATAAGATCTTATTTTTTCTTTTATTTTTACCCCACTCTCTTTCACCCTTTTTTTTCTTTTGCCCTCCCCCCTTCTCAATTTTAGTTTTGGTGTCCATTTTCTTATCCTCCCTCTTTCTCCACCCATCTTCTTTCTTCTCCCTCCACCCACATTTTCCTGTACTAAAATTTTCACTCTCAAACCCTCTTCCTCCACTTTTTTGCTTCCATTCTTATCTTCATCTGTATTTCCCTCTCCTCTTTGTCCTATCTTCGTCTATGTATCTTTTGGTACCTTTCATTCTACTTTGTTCTTTAGTATCTCTATTTTGTCCTACAAACTCGACATTTTATAATCAGTATACCTTTTCTTATCTCCACGGCTTCTTCTATTTTTTCCAATCCTAGATTCTTCTTTATCAGTTCCTCCATTTCTTGTTTTATTTCATACTTTCCTCCCTTTATCTCCATCCCCTTTACTACAAAATTTTTCTTCTTCTCTTTTTTTTTTAAGAGTTCTACTCTTTCTCCAGACCATCACACTTCCCTCCAAGTATTTGCACTTTACCTCAAACTTTTCGCCCATTCTTTTTATTTCCTCTTTTTATCTCTTTCATTTCCTCATTATTATTCTCTTGCACCTTTATTTCTTTTTAACATTTCTTTCCATATCATTTTCATTTCGTCATCGTCTTCTTTTCTTTTGCTACTTCTCTAAACCCTCTCTTTTCTTCTCTCTCTCCTCCTCTTTCCCTGGTGATCTTTCTATTTTTTTACTTCTTCTAAATAATCTATACAATTCTTCTTCCTGTCTTCTTTTTCTTGTGTCTGTATTAGACCCTTCCGATTCCGACATTTTGATAAATTCTTTCTTTCTAAAATTGTTTCAGATTTCCCACCTTTGTTGATTAATTGTAATTGAGATAACACTTCACTAATTACTTTACTAATTTATACCTATTAAACAAAGTTTATCGTTTTAAAATTTCGAAAATTATTCACAACTTTAAAGCGTAATTTAAATTTGATTAGTTTTACATGTAAAACATTGGCTAAAATCATATCTCGCACGCCACTCGTTATCTATGTCCTCGTTCTCTTTCACTTAATTAAACCTATTTGTATTCTTTACCGATAATTCGTCTATTTTAAAATGTTCATTTAATATTCAATTACTATAACTCGCTCTAAACCACGTCTTTACGTTACCACTGCTTGAAACCGAATCTCATATCCCTTAGCTGCTGAAGTTGTTAATCGCGATAAGTTACGTGGATGACCTTGTCACAAGATTCGGAAGAGTTGTAACGGTCACTGTGAGTTAGGCAACACACAATACACGGAGTCGAGGTGTAAACGCGACATTTCTCCGTGTTCGCTCCTTAACGAAAATTTTGGGGATTTAATTCCCAGAATTCAACTTCCGCGTTGTCCTAATTGGCCAATACATTTTCGGCTGATCTTCACTTCCGCCTTGTAACAACTACTATCACGTCGTGTTACGTGAAATTCAAATTTGCCTTCATCTGAGTGCTTAATCGTAATTCCGTCAAATTTTCTAGTGCTGGGGAAAGGATTGATTACTCGATTTTCTGAAGTTTATCTTAGGACGGATGCGTGTACTAATTTCTTCTAATGGTCGCTCGATTGCACTCAGATAAGGCGAGTTACTCCGGGATTAGAGTTACTCCGGGATTAGAGTTACCTGGGATTAGAGTTACTCCGGGATTAGAGTTACTCCGGGATTAAAATTATTCGGCTTTAAAGGTTCTTTTGGCCTAAACAAAACCAATTACCTGGCTGATTAAATTCATCGTGGATCTCTTTCTACCTTTTATTGTCTTGTCGCTGCGTGTGTCGCATACTTGGGGTTTGCTGTTAAGATTGCTGAAGTACGGGACATCCTACCGAAATTAGGGGTCGCCGCAGCTGGAACCGACACCACATATCTGTATCTTCTCCTGTGTGTGCAACATCGTAAACCTCTATCTACAACATAAGGTCAGATTTTTCTAATTATACTTCTGCGCTGAAAACAAACCATCTCCGGGACGTCACACTGCTACCGAAAACGTCTCAAGCGTAACACCTAAATAAGTACAACTTGTCTTGGCACCTTAAGTGCAGTTAAATCTTTGGAACTCGAAACGTATTTGTTCACGTATTTATATTTTTTTGTTGTTAATTCACTACAATATAATTAATTAACTTGTTGTGGCGCATATCTGTAAACGAATGTGTACCGTAAAGGCGCGAACTTGCTTCATTTACCCACCATTGCTTGGGGATTTTTAGAGTATAAGGGTAAGACCACGGAAGAGCGCTCTTTTGGGGAAACACCTAACTCTCCGATACTTTTTAACGCTAAATATTGCAACTGCGAACACTAAATACACCTTCGTATTGTGCGGGTGTGGTTACGTCGCCATCTTGTCTAGATTAAATAACGCCAGTGGCGTACCGCATAAATTATTAACTTGCTATTAATCTTATTTTTTTTCCTTCTTTTGTGTACGACTATATATATGGGTACGAACGAATACGCTTCGTAGAATTAACTTACGATGTAAGTGGATATATTTAAATTGTGCTCTGTTCCTTCTTCTTTATGGTGTGTTATTAAATATAACGTTTTGTAGGTTACTTGTGTCTCTCTCTCTTTATTGTATTTATTGCTCCTTTAATTTGTTACGGTTGATTGTTGCGTCTGTTTCTTTAGTTCGGAAGCAGGTTTGTATCCACGCATTAGGACTATGGCGCCCTCGGATTAAATCAAGACAGTTCTGAAGAAGCGGTGGATCCTTTTTCTCACCCACGCCATACTCTTCGGCTGCCGGCAAAACTTACTTTTCTTCAATTAACCGTAGCAAGAAATTGGCATCCCAACTTCGGGGCTCGATTTTCTTCTCGTTTCTTTCTTTTGTGAAATCGGATTATCAGTCAAGGTTGCTCGAGTATTTTTCTTTACTTGTCGTTCGATTCTCTTTGGAAATTTTTATTTTCTCTCTCTCTCTAGTACTTAGTGCTATTGCTTGCTTTCCTTATTACTATCAGTTTGATCAGTAATAGGACATTTACTTAAAATTGTTTTATTATTCTAGGGTTAGTATTTTAATACTGTTTTCTCTTCCTTACTTGTTGTTGTGGGTTCGAGTTTATTCTTCTTTTTTTTTTTTTTTGTATTGGAAGCTAGGAGATTTTATTTAAAATGCCGAAAGTGTGGAAATTTGAGGTCAATCGCCTTAAACAACACGAACTGCGATACGAGTTAGCTTCTAGGGGACTTAGTGCTGACGTTTCGGTGGAGGGTCTTCGGAAACTGGTCCGTAGTGCTCTTCAGCTGGAAGCGGAAAAATCTTTATCCGAAATTAAATACAGCATCGAGTATGAAACCGATGTAACTGCGGTAAATGTCTCTTTAGGGGAGCTTCGTACGTTCGTTGATAATTTCACTGGTGACAGCACAACTTCGGAATTTCTTCGTTTTTCTACTCTTTGGACTCATACTATTCGCAGGTGGAAGCTGATGGTTGCCACCTCGACAGAACAAGCTGCCAATAGGAATTCTCTTCTACTTTCTCTTACCGATCTTCATAACACTATTGATTCTATGATCAAGAAGCATCGGCATACTACTTTTGGGATCAGTCAAGCTGTTACTTCTAGTCCTAAATTAACGGTTACTGAGGACGAAGGTGAACCTGACCAACTATCATCGGAGTCTGATGTCGAACCAGAACCAACACCTGTTGCCTCTTGTAGTGCTTCCTACTTTTCTAAATCTGTTGCTACAGCGAAACTAAACTTAACTTTTTCTGGGGATGGTAAAACATCTCTTTCTGAATTTCTTACTCGCTTGGAGGAATTAAGCACGGCTAGGGGAATTTCTCTGACGCAATTGTTTCATGGTGCTCCAGAACTCTTAACTGGAAAAGCTCTTCTTCTCTTCAGGGCTCATCGACAATCGCTGTCTTCGTGGAAGGATGTGGTGCGTTTACTACAATCGGAGTTTCTTCCGGTGGATTACAACGATCGATTGCTGGACGAAATTAAGGCACGAACCATGGGTGCTCATGAGGGGTTTGGGATATACTTGGCTACTATGCAAAGCCTTTTCTCACGGTTGAGTGAACCATTATCGGAACCACAACAGATCCGAATAATCAGGCGCAATCTAACGCCATATTTCCAAACGGCCTTGGCTCTTCATGATGTCTCAACCATCTCGCATCTATTGTCGCTTGGGAAAAAGATTGAGCATAGTCAATTCTTAACCCAATCTTTCAAACCACCACCTACTAGACGCGTGACTTCTTTGCTGGAACCTAACCTAGCTTACGTCGCTCCAGAAACTTCTTCTTTGAATACTTCTTCTTGTTCTTCGGTCTCTTCGACTATTCCTTCTAGGCCTCTCAACTCTTACAGGGGACCTGTACGTTGCTGGAATTGCGGAAATACGGGACATGTTTCTCCTCGTTGTCCAAACCCACAGAACCTTCATTGTTTTGGCTGTGGAAAGGCAGGTGTTACCAAGCCTAATTGCTCCCAATGTTCGCCGCAGGGAACGCACGTCAGAACCCTCGGACCGAGTCGTAGGTTCTACTTCTCTCTCAACCTCGGATTCTTCTTTTACTGATCTAGACCACTCTCAACAATTGTTACTTAACTTTATTTTTGCTAGCGTTCGTGGTGATGAACGACCTTTTCTTAACGTATCAGTGCTGGGCATACCTTTTAAAGCCTTACTGGATACAGGATCTTCTAGGACGATACTAGGAAGTATCGGTTGGCATTTGCTTCAGTCCCTTAAGGTGTCCTTAAAAATCTACTTCGACTTTTTGTAACGTGGCTAATGGTGGACAATGTGCCATTTTGGGTGTTGTTTCTCTTCCTTATACTTTAGAGGGAAAAACCAAGGTAATAGAAACCTTAGTGGTTCCTGAGATTTCTCAAGGGTTGATATTGGGGATCGACTTTTGGAAGGCGATGGCCTTCGTACCAGATTTCAGCAAGGGTCATTGGTCCTTTGGTACTGATGCGGTTGGACATGCGGTTCATTCGAGTGCGCTGAACACCAAAGACGACTTATCAAGGTCGCAACAGTCTTCGCTAGAGGCTGTTATCTCTGCCAGCTTTTCTTTACAGCCATCTGGTCTAGGGTGTACCCAGCTCGTTCAACACAGTATCCATACCAAGGCTGAGCCAATTAAACAACGGTACTATCCTCTATCACCAGTACTATCTCGGATTGTCAATGAAGAACTGGACAAGATGCTACAGTTAGGTGTAGTAGAGCCATCTACCAGTCCATGGTCCAGTCCTGTGGTCTTGGTTAGGAAGAAAGACAACTCCTATCGGTTTTGCATTGACTATCGGAAGCTAAATCAGGTCACGGAACGCAACGCTTATCCTCTGCCGTATATCACTTCTATCTTGGATCGCTTACGGGATGCTAGATTTCTCTCGAGTTTGGACATTCGTTCTGCTTATTGGCAAATTCCTTTAACTCCCGAATCCAAACCGCTTACTGCCTTTACTGTTCCTCATCGTGGATTGTTCCAATTTACTAGAATGCCGTTCGGTCTGCATAATTCTCCTGCAACCTTTCAGCGGCTGATCGACCAAATTATCGGTGCAGAGCTGGAACCGTTTTGCTTCGCCTACCTGGACGATATTGTTATCGCGACACCAGCTTTCGACGAACATCTTCCAGTACTGGAAAAAGTTCTGGAACGATTATTTGCTGCCGGTTTGACATTAAATCAGGAAAATGCCATTTCTGTCGTTCGGAGTTGAAATACTTGGGCTACGTTGTGAATAAAAATGGGTTGCTGGTGGATCCAGAAAAGGTGACTGCCATACTTAACATTCCTATACCGACCACGGTCACCGAAGTGCGACGCGTGATTGGCATGGCTAGCTGGTATCGCCGTTTCATACCGAACTTCGCTTCTCTTACTTCTCCTTTATCTGCTCTTACTCGGAAAAATGCTTTGTTTGTGTGGACACCGGAATGTCAATCTGCTTTCGTTTCTCTTAAAGAACACTTAGTTTCTGCTCCTATCCTGACTTGTCCTAATTTTTCTCTGCCATTTGTTGTTCAAACTGACGCTTCGGACTTTGGCGTGGGTGCTGTCCTTAGTCAGGAATCGCCTGAGGGGAAAAGGTTATCAGTTACATCAGTCGCTCCTTAACTAAAGCGGAGAGGCGCTATAGTACTACGGAAAAAGAATGTATTGCAGTCTTATTCGCCATTCTTAAGTTCAGACCGTATATTGAGGGCTCTCACTTCACCATCATTACTGACCATCACTCGCTGGTATGGCTTTAACCGTTTGCAGAGTCCGTCTGGTCGTCTTGCTCGTTGGTCCTTACAACTCCAAGAGTATGACTTCACCATCAGACATAGGAAAGGCAAAGACCACGTTGTGCCAGATGCGTTATCTCGTGCTGTTCCTGCTGTTGGTGATGAAGCTGAAACCACCTCTCCTCATCTTGATTCCTTAGCTGTTCCTTCTTCTCTTGGTCTTGACTTACCTACTACAAATAAATGGTATAATAACTTACTGAATCGTGTACTCACAACACCTCACAAGTTGCCTCATTGGTCTGTCGATAATAACATCTTATATCGCAGAGTGACTAGTTCTTTTACCACTTCTATGGTGGATCCGAATGATGAATGGAAGTTAGTCGTTCCGGCTGAACAAAGGAGACGCATCATTCAGGAGAACCATGATCCTCCAGTTGTTGGCCATGGTGGAGTAACTAAGACAACCGCAAGAATTCTGCAACATTATTACTGGCCTCGATTACGTGCAGACGTGGCTCGCTATATCCGCCGTTGTTCTACTTGCTCTTCCAATAAGGTATCTCAAGCAGCTCCTCCTGGAATGTTTGCTCCTCGTGCTCGTCCTACGGGACCGTGGCAAACTTTATGTTGCGATATTGTTGGGCCGCTTCCTCGTTCTTCTAAAGGCAATTGTTACGTGTTTGTGGTTGCCGATTGTTTCTCTAAATTTGCCCTTTTCTTTGCTATGCGTGTTGCTACTGCTGCTGCGGTTACTAAAATCCTGGAAGAACAGGTGTTTTTACTATTTGGAGTGCCGCAGTACCTTATTTCTGACAACGGAGTACAGTTCCGCAGTCGTGAATTCACTCAAATGTGTGAGAACTATCATTGCACCATCCTATATACTGCCAAATACCATCCGCAAGCAAATCCGGCTGAACGGATAAATCGCGTTCTTAAGACCATGATAGCGTCTTATGTTAAGGACAACCAGCGGAAATGGGATGTGAAGCTCCCTCACATTGGATGTGCAGTTCGTTCGGCGAAACACGAAGTGACTGGATGTACCCGTACTTTGCTCTATTTGGTCGTGAACATGTCATCTCTGGCAATCTCTTCAATAAATCACGTCTTGAACCAACTGACTCAGAACCTGATCATAATGTGTCTACTCGACGTTACGCGGCTATCCAGGAATATATACTTCAACGCCTTCGGAAAGCCTATGAAACTACACGAAATAGGTATAACTTACGCCGCCGACATGTCAAGTATAACGTGGGTGATCTGGTGTGGCGTCGTAACTTCCAACTATCCGACGCTTCGAAGCATTTCAATGCGAAACTCGCACCTAAATTCTTAGGCCCGTTCACGGTAAAAACTGTCGTGTCTCCCTGGACGTATGAACTAGCTGATTCTTTAGGAAAGTCACTAGGTACGTGGCACGTGAAAGACCTTAAGCCAGAAGCTCTCTCGAATTCGGAAGAGGCTAATGCTGAACTTGCGGTGCTGGAGCCTAATTGTTTAGATCACTCTTTACTTTATCCTAGACGGAAAAAGCGTCGTAAACTTGCTTGTACTGCCAGCTAGAAGACACGGTTCATGACTGGATTTCTACTTGGACACGACTTATTTCACTTGACTATTTACTTTTGCTGATTTTATCATATCTGTATTATTATTTTTTTTTTTTCACGGGTTTCTAACGAATTTGCTCGGACTATCTTCCTTCTAGTAAGGAGAAGTTCGTATTTTCTCTTATATTGTTGCTGAATAAATTTCTTTTATTTCTGCCTTACTGTAGGTTGGTTATTAATGAGATTATCGATGGTTTCTGGCTCTATTAGCTACACGACATTATGATCGATTTACATCGAAATCTCTGATTTATTTGGTGCTCTCCCGTATATCTTTATTTTCTTTCTGCGAGAACTGTATATACGTAGATACAGGTTCTTTTGTTTTTGGTTTGAGAAGCTTTATTTTTTTGGGGATGCCTGTTGACTTGAGTTCAAGTTGAGCGTGCTCCTGCTCTTGTTGACAATGCATCAAGATTGTTGGGTTTTCTTTTTCTTTTCTGGGAGATACCAAACCGCTTCGGCGAGCTTAATGATATACTGACTCAGTTCTAATTGAGTTAGCTCATAGTTATATTTAATTTTTTTTTGTTGGAACCATAATGGTTCACATTCGTTAGAATTCCATGTGATATGGGTAGGTTGGTTGGGCACGTAGGGATTGGACCTTCTCAGGTAAATAATACCCAAAATTTGACCTTGAATTGGATTTCGAGCTTCGAGACTTAGTTTCATGAGTTCACGTAGTTGTGGGAGTACCGTGATTTCCCGATCCCGTGACGGATTGAACGCCCTCTCCTATATGGCTCGTTGGTGTACGTCTTCGCCAGTTTGGCAATCCTTTTCAAAGCCGAATTCAGACACCTGAATGTGTCTTGTCTTGTGTGAACGTCGTTTTTGTTGCTCTCTGTCCTCTCGAGGAGGGATAGAGTATTTCCCTTTTCCTTGTCTTTGCTATCATCTGTTCCTTCTTTCTTTCTTGCGTAGAGGTACCGCTTTGGCTGGGGTTTCAGTGGGTGTTGGCGTGAGGGGGTGTCGGAGCTCCTGTTTCTGGTACCCTTGTTTCGTTACCAGGCACACCAACCCTTAGGGGCCGTACGGGGCGAGCAAGATCTGGGGCAGGGGTAAACCGTTCGCCCTTAACCTCCGTCAATGGATCACTGGCCGTAGCCACTGCAGAACCTCAAACTGTTGACTTGTTCCAGTCTTTTACTTTTGGAAATTTTTGGGCAAAGTTTGGGATCCTTCCTTTCATTCTTCCATTATGCTATAGGGTTGGGGGTTTATCCTCGGTTTTCAGAGTCGCACTCTTTAACTGCATATCCATTAGTCTTGTGGTGTCGGGAGTATCGGCCCAAGACTAAATCCTTTCCTGGGTGGGAGGACTTTATTTTGGGAAGGCTCAGTACTAAGGGTCGTGAATGGCGAGGGGTGGATTTTCCCTGGGGCCCAATGACGCGAGTTTCCATCCTTCGCGAGGGTCTTGGTGGGAGTGATGCCTGGTGCCACCCATTCGACATGCACGCCGCTAGGGAAATGCCCGATCTTAATAATTTCTAGGGTTTATCCTAACCTCTTGGTATTTGGGTTTCAGCCTTATCCTTATTCCTATCTTACCTTAAACCTTTCCTAGGGTACCTTATTTTGGGGTAATTCAGGGTGGTATTGTTTTAATTTGGGTTGGGGTTTCATTGGTTTTTAGGGCTCTGTCCTGGACGCTTGTCCAAACTTCAAACTTTACTATAATAATATTTTCTGTTGACTGGGTTTAGTAAGGTTGGTTGAGATACTGTTGGATGACCCACGTTTTCTTTACCTTGCTTCTCGGAAATCGCTAATTGCGAGTTTTTGTGGGCGTTCAATCTCTTGGTGTTATCCTTTTCTTTTTCTTGGTCGTTGCTTGACTTTGTTGCTGGATACACCAAACGCTTCATGCGAGTTTTGAACAGATTTCATCAGATCAGCTACTCTTAGTTCAACAAACCGTCTATCTCTTAGGGGTTGGGTTTCATTAGGTTTTTTATATGTGTGGGGTGGGTATCTTTGGTTATATGTCGCTCATGTTGGAGATTCCTTTTTTTTTTTTTGCTGAACACCTACGGATGTTAATTTTCTGGATTATGTATGGTGCAGCGGATTATGTTTATCCTTCTGCGCGGGCTTGAAGTTTTGTGTGGGGAATTTGTAACGGTCACTGTGAGTTAGGCAACACACAATACACGGAGTCGAGGTGTAAACGCGACATTTCTCCGTGTTCGCTCCTTAACGAAAATTTTTGGGGATTTAATTCCCAGAATTCAACTTCCGCGTTGTCCTAATTGGCCAATACATTTTCGGCTGATCTTCAATTTCCGCCTTGTAACAACTACTATCACGTCGTGTTACGTGAAATTCAAATTTGCCTTCATCTGAGTGCTTAATCGTAATTCCGTCAAATTTTCTAGTGCTGGGGAAAGGATTGATTACTCGATTTTCTGAAGTTTATCTTAGGACGGATGCGTGTACTAATTTCTTCTAATGGTCGCTCGATTGCACTCAGATAAGGCGAGTTACTCCGGGATTAGAGTTACTCCGGGATTAAAATTACTCGGCTTTAAAGGTTCTTTTGGCCTAAACAAAACCAATTACCTGGCTGATTAAATTCATCGTGGGATCTCTTTCTACCTTTTATTGTCTTGTCGCTGCGTGTGTCGCATACTTGGGGTTTGCTGTTAAGATTGCTGAAGTACGGGACATCCTACCGAAATTAGGGTCGCCGCAGCTGGAACCGACACCACATATCTGTATCTTCTCCTGTGTGTGTCAACATCGTAAACCTCTATCTACAACATAAGGTCAGATTTTTCTAATTATATTTCTGCGCTGAAAACAAACCATCTCCGGGACGTCACACTGCTACCGAAAACGTCTCAAGCGTAACACCTAAATAAGTACAACTTGTCTTGGCACCTTAAGTGCAGTTAAATCTTTGGAACTCGAAACGTATTTGTTCACGTATTTATATTTTTTGTTGTTAATTCACTACAATATAATTAATTAACTTGTTGTGGCGCATATACTTGCCCAATCTGTAAACGAATGTGTACCGTAAAGGCGCGAACTTGCTTCATTTACCCACCATTGCTTGGGGATTTTTAGAGTATAAGGGTAAGACCACGGAAGAGCGCTCTTTTGGGGAAACACCTAACTCTCCGATACTTTTTAACGCTAAATATTGCAACTGCGAACACTAAATACACCTTCGTATTGTGCGGGTGTGGTTACGTCGCCATCTTGTCTAGATTAAATAACGCCAGTGGCGTACCGCAGAAATTATTAACTTGCTATTAATCTTATATTTTTTTCCTTCTTTTGTGTACGACTATATATATGGGTACGAACGAATACGCTTCGTAGAATTAACTTACGATGTAAGTGGATATATTTAAATTGTGATCTGTTCCTTCTTCTTTATGGTGTGTTATTAAATATAACGTTTTGTAGGTTACTTGTGTCTCTCTCTCTTTATTGTATTTATTGCTCCTTTAATTTGTTACGGTTGATTGTTGCGTCTGTTTCTTTAGTTCGGAAGCAGGTTTGTATCCACGCATTAGGACTATGGCGCCCTCGGATTAAATCAAGACAGTTCTGAAGAAGCGGTGGATCCTTTTTCTCACCCACGCCCTACTCTTCGGCTGCCGGCAAAACTTATACTTCTTCAATTAACCGTAGCAGAGTTATCCCTCAATTTGTATAGCCAAACAGTGAAACTATTTCGAAAAGGAGGATTTGAATTAACAAAATGGGCCACAAATTCTCATAGTTTACTAGAAAAAATTCCTTTTAAAAATCGGTCAGTAAAACTTTTCAACTTTGAATCTGATTTTCTTACTATATTGAGATTACAATGGCTCCCTAGTGTTGGTGCTTTATTGTTCACATTTAAGGGTTTTAATGAGGTTTGTACGTAACGGAATATTTTGTCTACTATAGCTCGCTGTTATGATCCTTTAGGATTTCTAGCTCTTGTAACATTGCAAATTAAACTGCTGATAAAAAATCTTTGGGTTTTAAAATTGGATTGGGACGAAACTCCTCCAGCAAGTATAGTTCGGCAATGGACTGAAAGAAAATATACTTTACCCTCTTTATCGAAGGTTCAAATTTCACGATATTTGGGGACCACCCAGAATCAAAACGTTAGTTTAATAGGATTTTGTGATGCTTGCAAAACATCATTTGGAGCAGTTGTGTACTTGCAAACAATTTGTCATTCAGAAGAAATACAAGTTTCTCTTCTTTGTGCAAAATTCAAAGTTTCTCATATCAAACTTGTTTTTATTCCTCGTTTGGAACTTTGTGCAGCTCACCTTCTCGCAAAACTGATCAATTTTATAGTTAATTGTTACAAACCCATGCTTAATATTACATCGGTTTATGCTTTAACTCTCAACTTCAAACTTTTGTCGGTAATAGAGTCGTGCAAATTCAAAGTTTAGTTTTGTATAAATTCGTGGTTTCACGTAGGTGGAAAAAATAACATTAGTGATTGCGTATCAAGAGGTTTGTCTCCTTTGAAGTTTTTGAATAACATTGATTAGATAAATGGTTCTTAATGGTTAAAATTAGATTCATCCAAATGGCCTATAAAACGGGTGTCACCATTTGCAAATTTATCAGAGATAAAACAATTTTCTTTGGCAGTAGTAGAACATGATAAACCAAACGTATTTTATCAATTAGTTTCTAAGTGTTCTTCATGGCGTAAGTTATTACGTTGTACAGTTTATGTCTTACGATTTTTGAGAATTTTTCCTCTTGATCGCCACATCGTAGCATCTGATTTAGAAAAAGCGGAAAACGTATTGTTGAAAATAATTCAGCGTATTCATTTTTCTGGTGAAATTGTGTTATTAGAAACAACTGGTAATTGTTCTCCAAGCGTTCGTAAACTTAGGCCTTTTATCGTAGATCAATTACTAAGAGTAGGTGGTCGCCTAGTTAATTCCAATTTAGATTTCAATAGTCGTCATCCCATACTTCTTCCGAAAAGCGAACACTTTGTAGAGTTGTTAATAGAACATTATCATCGAAATAGTTTACATACTGGACCTAATTTAGTCTTGTCTTTATTAAGACAACGATATTGGATATTATCTGGTCGTAGTGTTGTTCGAAGAGTTATATCCAAATGTAATTATTATTTTAGATTTTGTCCTCAAACTAACTATCCGTTAATGGTTAATAGAATAGAAAAGGAGACCATTTTTGAGGACAAGCGTTGATTACGCCGGACCATTTTCTATAGTTTTAAGTTGCCGTCGCGGTTCTCGTTCTCAAAAGGCTTACATATGTTTGTTCGCGTGCCTTACTGTCAAAGCAGTTCATTTAGAGTTAGTGTCCAATTTATCTACTCTTAGTTTTATTCAAGCGTTTAAATGTTTTATTTCGGACAGGGGATTGTGTGCTACCTTATATTCTGACCGAGATACTAATTTTATTGGTGCTAGGACTGTTTTACAAGAGGCATATCAATTAATTGCATCAGAAGATTTTCAGTTCGAATTTAGTAACGAATTAGCTAAACGGGGTATCGAATGGAAATTTAACGTAGCCGGTGCACCGCATATGGGAGGTCTGTGGGAGTCTAACATAAAATGTGTTAAAACGCATTTAACTAAAGTAGTTGGGTTACAGTTATTAACTTATGAAGAGATGAATACTCTTCTTACCCAAATTGAAGAATTGCTGAACTCACGACCTTTGTGCATTTAATCTTCTGATCCTCTTGCGTTAACACCTGCTCATTTTTTAACTCTTACTCCATTAGATAGATTGCCTACATCTGATCATACCAGTGTTCCTAGAGACATTCTGATTTATTACCAGACACTGCCATCACATTGATGGTTGCCAGTAGAATGAGGGCACCTCAACATTGAGATAATGAGGAAAAGTGAAAGGCAGCTAGCCTAATTAGGTTAACAACCTCTCACCTACCTCTCACTTCATCAGGCAGTTCCCTAATTAGGCCTTTCACCTCATTAGGCTGTTGTTGTCAACAGGCTGTTGACGCAGGCATTCAATTTAATTACTTGTTTTTGTTTTTGAAGACGTCAATGGAAAATACGGCCTCTCATCTCATTAGGCTGTTGTTGTTGAAGTTGATTTCCATCATGGCGGATGTTTCGGCGGTCGATTTGAATTTCCAACATGGCGTCCTAAAGTTTTTTTATGAATTTAAAAACTTGGTTGAGATTCGAACTTGCAACCATTGCATTACCGAGCCAACGCTTTAACCACTAGGCTACGGCGACAATTTAAAGATAGAGTTTGAAGTTTGTATATAGCTGTAAAGGTTGATTAAGATGAATTAATGATGCTGTAAAATGTAGGATAAGATGAGAAGACCTGTTAATTAAAAAGTTGAATAAGGATAAAACATTTAATAAACAAGATGAAAAAGGATAAAAAACATATATTTGTCACTCTCATACTTTATAAACTAATTCCAAACAAAAATAACACTCACGTACCGCCATTTTGTATGACGTATGATTAAACATTTAAGATGAAAAAGGATAAAAAAACATATATTTATCACTCTCATACATTATAAACTAATTCACAAACAAAAATAGCAATTACTTAACGCCATTTTGTGTGACGTATGATTGATCATTTAAGATGAAAAGGATAAAAACATATATTTGTGACTGTTATACATTATAAACTAGTTCACAAACAAAAATAACACTCACGTAGCGCCATTTTGTATGACGTATGATTAAACATTTAATAAACAAGATGAAAAAGGATAAAAACATATATTTATCACTCTCATACATTATAAACTAATTCACAAACAAAAATAGCAACTACTTAACGCCATTTTGTATGACGTATGATTGATCATTTAATAAACAAGATGAAAAAGGATAAAAACATATATTTTTCTTCTCATACTTTATAAACTAGAACACAAACAAAAATAACACTACGTAGCGCCATTTTGTATGACGTATAATTAAACATTTAATAAACAAGATGAAAAAGGAAAAAACATATATTTATCACTCTCATACATTATAAACTAATTCACAAACAAAAATAGCAACTACTTAACGCCATTTTGTATGACGTATGATTGATCATTTAATAAACAAGATGAAAAAGGATAAAAACATGTACATTTTTCTTTCTCATACTTTATAAACTAGAACACAAACAAAAATAACACTCACTTAGCGCCATTTTGTATGACGTATGATTTAATAAACAAGATGAAAAGGATAAAAACATGTACATTTTTCTTTCTCATACTTTATAAACTAGAACACAAACACGAAAAACAATTACCTAAAACGATTCAATATGGCTGTCAAACCAACATTTTTCTTTATTAATTACATTAACCATGGCTTTAACATATAGTTTTTAAATTTACACCTGATTAAAAAAAAAATTTAACATACTGAGGTTCGAACCATTAACGATTGATACACAATCTTTTGTAAACAGATGACACCATTTTGACATGATGACTTATGATTTTAAAAACATACCTGTTCAACATGTTAATTACATTAACCACGGCTTTAACATATAGTTTTTAACTTTACACTTGATTAAAAAAGCTTTAACATACTGAGGTTCGAACCATTAACGTTTAAACCACCACTACGTATTTAACTGACATAGTGACTTATGATTTTAAAAACATACCTGTTCAACATGTTAATTACATTAACCACGTATTTATCATATAGTTTTGAATTTATATTTGATTAAAAAACTTTAACATACCGAGGTTCGAACCATTAACGTTTGATACACCACCACATATTTAACATATAGTTTTAAAAAACTTTAACATACTGAGGTTCGAACCATTAACGTTTAATACACCACCACGTATTTAACATATAGTTTTGAATTTACACTTGATTAAAAAACTTTAACACTTCAGGGTTCGAACCATTAACGTTTTAATACACCATCAAGGTGACGTATGTGTTAGGGAAAATAAAAAACAACAAGGAGGATAAATTTTATTTGCATCTCTGTTACACAACACATTTACAAGTACCAATAACATATGTTTTTAATTGGAAGAATAAAGAAAGCAGGAAACAAATTTTATTTCTCTCTCTGTTTCACACACAATATAAAATTATTTTACAAAAATATGAAACATTACAACTTCAGAGTTCCATCTATGAATGGCACACCACATCCAGCATTCGTTTACCAGCTCGAGAATCATTTTACGGTGTCACCAAAAATTTTCTTTCTGCAAACGTAGAGTTTTTTTATATTGACGACCAGTTATTCGTCTCCAGCATCTGTAATTTGAAATAAAAAATAAACCACAAACATTTTAAAAAAGTATTAACAAGAATAATAACAGCAACAAATACAAAAGCTTTTTAAAAGATGAAGAAACACAATTTTTAATTAATTAAAAAAAATGTATACTTACCAAGATCTTAAATTCGTAACTCGTTATACTAACAAATATATATCATCACCTCTTATTTATACCCAAAAATTCGAAAATAACATCGTTAATTGTGTTTTCTACATTAAAAAGTGAAAGATCAACTTTCAAAAATTTCCTGCTAATTAGGTTTGTTATATTGCTGTTATAAAGAAACGTTTTTGACAAACTTTTTGTTAACAACACATATCAATTAATTAAAATGTAAAACAGTAAGATGATTTTATATCAAGAATGAGATTTTGAAAATAGAAATACGGGATATAACCATTTCAATGTCAACAAAATAAAGTAAATTCCGAAAATAAGGTAATTAAAATGTTTACGTTTTTTCCAAACTGTAAAAGGTTAAGTTTCAAAATGTAATTGAATTAAGGTGATTGTTAAAAAACAAAAATGCAATCATTCAAAATACGTAATATGTTTACATGCAACCAACGCATTTGCACAAACTTAATACACTGCTTTACAAGATAATCAATTAAAAACTTTATTGTACAAAAATTCGTTTGATATGCAAAAGTCTGTTTTAAATGATGACCTAACAAACAAATTTAACAAACGTATTTGATTTTTAAATGAAACTACTAATTCTTTTTAAAGATTAAAAAAATCATCTTTTCATCTCACAAATACAGATGAAATTAAAAATAAGTTTTCGTAAAACAAAAATAAATAAAATAAAATTTTTATTATGTTGTTATTTGTGTGATACAGAATATAATTAGTTAATAGAACTAGTTTAAACAAAATTTTAAATTCTTGTATGCTATAAAAAAATTCATCTGCAAGATCTTCATGATTCCTTTGGAAAATGTTTTATCTGTTTCATTTTTTATTGAATCTGGTAACTGCTTGAACAAAGTTAAACTGGAGTGTTCTACCGATAATAAAGTATTTTCTGCAAGAAGCAGTTTGTTTAAGACCAAAAATTTTTCTTATTATTCTTTTTGACAAATTCAAACTTTATTCACATTTTTAGCGTTGGCTCAAATATTAGAATTATAACTAGATTATTTTAAAAGGTTTATAATAATAAACCGTATTTTTTAAGTATACAATTTACATGTCTTTAAATCTATTAATGAGTTTTGGGTAGGACCATGGTTTTTAAATTTAAAGATATGGACACCATCCAAAACCCGACCATATGGCTAGAGGTAATTTTATTTAACAAATTTAATTTCAAATGTATTTACGTTTGTTTTTCAATAAAATTAGATACAATAATAGGTAAGTTTAAACAAACACGCTGGACAGTGTTTATTTATTGTTGACGTCATGGTAATTACCATTAATATTTAATATTGTAATAACTTATTTTTATGAAAGAAAAACAAAATCGAATAATTAATTATGTGTAGAGAATAAGATGAACTACTTATACCTAAGTAGTAACGTCAAGAATTATATAAAAAATATTGTATTTTATTTAGTTAAAACCATACAGCGGATTGAAAAAAAAAACAATAAATCTTTTTGTTTAGAAATTATTCGGGATATTTATTGAATTGAAATTTCAAATTTCTTAATAGTTTCAAAAAGAAGATGTTACAGTGTTGAAAAAATTAAAATAACGATTATAAACATGATATCGAATAAGATAAAAAACTCTTCAACTGTTTTTTCTTTTGCAAAATTGTCTTATAAGGTTAAACTATTTTAATTTTTGTAACGAATTTGTAAACATTATAGTTACACTAAAATCTATTTCATTTTTTATTTACATAACTATTTTAAAACTAAAATTGTATATCTATCGATAATTAAGACTTAAATAAATTATTTTATTACACATTTATTTTTTTTAATACAATGAACTAATGCAAATGGATATACAAAAATCAAATTTAATTCAATAAAACACATTTTGTAAATATTAATTAATTAAATGTTTAATTTATCAACAGGACGTCTAGTTGTGGTAGAAGTTGAAGAATCGGTAAAATAAGCAACAACTCCAGTTATCATGTTTTCGAAAATTACCAACAAACGACAAGGATCAGATTCCTAGAGGAAAATATTTAGTTAACTGACCATCAAAATTTTGTATTCCGTCTGTACTATACCTTACAAAAATTTTCTCAATTTTTTCTTCGCAACAACGTTATTGAAATCCCAACTCAATAATAAGTTGTGGGTTTCTATAACTTCTAAATGATTAACTGTGTCATCCATTATTTTATTTATGTAATTAAAATCTGTAATAAGTACTTCCTACAGCTTCTAATAAGATGTACAATAAAATTATTATTTCAGTTTCTTATTTATAATTTATTAAATAATCGATGTTTTATCGACAATTCAAGTTTATTGACAACTTAACTTATATTGCGAATATTATTATTTAAAAACAACACCAAATAAAATATTTATTAAATCAAATATTTTTAACATGAGATCAACATGTTGTGGAGTCTGTATTCTTTTTATACTTTTACAATGTTTGTGTTCCTGTAGTATCGTTTAATTTTCTCAACCTTTAGTTTTATTCAGAATAATTTTTAGTTAAGTATTAAAGATTTCCAAGTTTTTAGAAACTATTTTATTTCTTATCCAATTCTTTGAATTATTTTAGATATGGAAAAATTATACCTTAAGAAGTATATCATTAGATTAGGTTAACAAAAATCTAATATATTTGAAAATATTTTTCTAAGATAAAAAATATTTGAAGATAGTTAGTTATTGTAACGTTAGAGGGATACACTTCAATATCTTTCTAACAATATAACTAATTTCACAAATTGTATTTAGATCTGATAATTAATAATTCAGAACTTATTTTTTGTTTTCAATTTTAACGCTACCTTTCACAAAAATTGTGTTAAAGGTGTTAACATTTTTGCGAGCTCGTTTTCAAAATTTTCGTAATTAATGTAACCATCACTCCACCGTAATCCGTGAAAATAATGTTCTAAATAACGGATTTCTCGTTTTACTGAATTTGGCAACTTTGAATAATGACTTGGTGGTTTTATAAATAAAACTTCACAACAATGTCCATCGGAAGACACGATACCAATTTCCTTAGGAATAAATTCAATAAATTCATTCTACATTCAAAATACATGTTTGCTTATATCATCTTATTAATACGAATATTATTTAAATAAATTATAAGTAAGAAACTGAATTAATAATTTTATTATACATCTTATTAGAAGGTGTAGGTAAATAATATGTTTATGTTTTACAAATCTTAATGTGTATTTTATAACAGCATTTGGGAAAAGAACTTAAAAACTAGACAACGAAGCGAAAACCTCAATACATCGGACTAGATCAAGAAGTCCTATACATAAAGGTACTCCTGCACGTACAAGAACAACACCACCGCGGCCTTAGTGGTTTTATAAAAACACTACGGCAGTCTTTTATGAAAAAGTTTGGCAATTGGTCAGGTCCAGACGTCATCGTATTTTTTAACTTTTTTAGTGCATCATCTACTTCAACATCACTAATTTGGGTAATTTGTAGGCTGCCAGGAATAATATAGTTTTTTCTATTGATGTTCTATATGAATTAGAAAAGACGCTTTGAAAATAATTTGCAAATTCGTTAACGATATCCGGCGGCTTATCAAACGTACATTCATCGTTAAACATTTTTCCAAGAATTCTGCTTTTTTTTTCCGTCTTGTTTATATAGGACCAAAACTTACGTGGGTTTGAATATATCGATTGTTCTACAGTTGATATAATAGTACTTATATGATGTTTTAACAAATGCGCGCTTTGAAGTCTATGACTCAGGTTTAATTCGGTAAATACAAAATTTAGGGATTTTTAGTTAAATGCAATGGTTTGTAATTGTATCTTTTTTCGTCAAATAAAGATGTTTTTTCTGCAAAAGATTTTTGAAAAATTAGACGTTATGCTACAGATCCTTTGGAGGGGATAAATGGCGAATATTTTTTATTTATTATTATTATTATTTATTTCATTATCGGTTATATTTTTGAATTAAACTAGTTCAAACTTAATGTAGTACTTGTATAGTAAATAACTATTATGTTAATATTCAAAGTTATATATTTGATTGCATTTTGTAGTTTATAATAGTGTATAAAGTTATATATACATTAAGCCGCATAAATATTAAATAAGTAACGATTTACAAGATACAATACTGTAAATATTGCAAATTATAATATTAAAACAATATTTGTTGTTTATAAAATACATTATATATGTTTTACAATACAAGATATAATATACAATTAATCGTTCTTAAAATATATTTGATGCGATACTTTGAAACGTGTATCGTATGACATTTTCACACCCTTAAAAATATTTTTCTGCAAATAGCGCAAGCACATCCAGGTGTTGTCGTATTGGATATTAAGGTATTCATAGAAGTGTGGCAGAAAGAATGAGAACATTCAACGATATAATGGAAATCTTTTAATGGTTTCATCTCCCAACAAATTGAGCATTTTTCAAGTTTGTTGAGTAACAATTTGAAAACGCTTTCATTATCTTTATCGAATAAATAACTTAATACAACTTTGTTATTTTGTTGAAGTACTTTATCAGCTTCTGTTTCGGACTCGGAAATCGATGGTCTTGATTTTGTTGTGTCATCTGTTTCCTCACTATTTTCATCGTCATCGCTACCATTATCTTCGTCATCAGTATCTAAATCGATGTCGGTTTCTTCGTCATCACTATTGATAAAAGATGGAAGTATAAAAGTTGTAACTTCTTTAGTTTCCGGATTATACTGTATATATGTATCTTCTAATTGGTCCCATTTTGACCGTTCGTTAAAAAGAAACTCTTCGGCAGTTTCTTCATGCTTCAATTTTAATAACAATTTATTATCGTTTGCTTTTAAAAGGTTAGTGATATATTTGTAAGTGATTAATTTTAAATATTTTGTTTGATAATTATTCCACGAGGTTGTAGGTTTAAAACACGAAACAAATTTACACAGCACTTTATTTAGAATTCTAGGATTTTTTAATAAACGAGTAATTAACTCGTTCATAGACTTGGTTATTTTTGGTCGAACCATTGCTTCTTGCTGAATATGAAAATAAAACTAACTTTTTTAAAATACGATATCTGTATTATATAGCATTGCTGAAACAATTAGTATGACTAATTTAGTTAAAAGTTACATTTTTGATCGCACAGTTATATTTGTTTCTAATTAGAAAATTTAGGGTGTATTAAGAAATTTATTTTAATAACGTTTTTTGGTCTCATTAGGTAATTGATTTATTTTCTTTGTAATTTTAGAAAATCTCACAAATTAATATTATCATTATTATTACATAATAGTAACTATTGTTATTGTTTACGTTAATATTTTACCAAAAGTGTAAATAGTTTTGTTATTATTTAACATTGTATAAAGCAAAATAAAATTTATTAAGTACACCATTATCTTTAATTTAATTGTGTAGACGTGCAGAATCTGATTTTCTTCAAAGAGTATTAAAGATTGTAGTTTAACAAAAGAATTGTCTATAATTACATTTTTCATTGGCACGTTTTAAATAAAGATGTTTTCCTGTTGTACCTTTTCCGCCAAATATAGATGATATACTTACACAAAATTTTTGAAGAATTAAATATTGTCATATAGGCCTAGCAAGGTTAGAAATCGAATCTTTTTATTTATTTATAAATAAGGCATTACATGAAATAGAATCCTGGGAAGGTAATGATGAAGATGCTGAAATGATCAGCTCCTCGTCAATGTTGTTTAAGTGTGTATGCAGTGTTTTTTTTTTTTTTAAATTTTAGTCTATTCATTAACGTTAAAAATCATATAATCACAACGTAACTGTTGACTACCCAAAAATCAATTACATATGCGATACATCATGAAATTATGTTTAGCAGATAGTGTATATGGGTAAGCTTGCCCAGGGCTAAGAATTAACTATATGTGATCATACAAGACCCGTATGATCTATATTGGAAATACTTTATTTACATTCACGTTAGTATAAATATAAAATATGTATATTTTGATTATTCACGAAGTCGTATTTTTAATTTCATCAATTAGAAAATTAGTAAGTATAGTACAAGTCGTGTAACAATAAGTTTTTAGTATATCTTAAAACATATTTAATTGCTTCCTTCAAATTTTTATATTCGTCATCTGAAGCTGATTGAACATCATTACAGAATCATTCAAGGTTCAGATTATGTGAGTTAACATCTTTTACTTTATTCAATATAAACTCTTGCATTGTGAATAAAGTTTGAAGACTATGATGTTTAATGTATAATTCAAAAATTTCAATGTGATAAATTGCATTTGTCAAACGTGTACATTTAGAGATACTTAGCATCATTGTTATGTGTTCGCCTACATGTTACAAAAGAATCTTATGCGTTATCGTTGTAATGTTTCTTTTTGATTTTTGTTAGATTTGGTGAAGATTTGTAATTAACTATTGGTCTAATAGGATGGTTGGTTTTATGTATTTTAGGTAAAGAGTATAAATTTGGAATTTTTGGATTTGAGATTTTGATGTTTGTAGAATATACATTAAAGAAACTAAATGTTCCTTGAGTTTCATAAATGATTTTGAAAGTTAGTAAATTAAATTTATTGAATGGTGAAGATTGTAATTTTGTGAAGTCAGATGAGTTAAGAAATGAATTGGTTTTATTTTTTAATTTAATAGTATGCAATTTTGGGAAAGTTGCAATGTCAGTTTCACCAGCGAAACATTAAAAGTCCTTGTGGCTTAATTGCTCTCGACAAATTCCTAATAGTAGGAAAGTGCATTCTTTAATTTAATTCTATCATATTGTATTTTGTTTAATTTACTTTATTTAAAGCGTTTGTGTTTTTTCAAACTTTGTGATTTGTTTCATTGAAGATTAGTTTTTCTTAAGATTTTGTATTATTTTTAAAATATTTGCAATGATTCACTAGAAACTATGCAATTTTGGGAAAGTTGCAATGTCAATTTCACCAGCGAGACATTAAAAGTACTTGTGGCTTAATTGCTTTCAACAAATTTTTAATAGTAGAAAAGTGCATTCTTTAATTTAATTTTATCATTGTAGTATCCCCGATTTAATAATACTTAATATTTATATGTAATGTTGGTTGCAGGCTCTTTGGTTCTTTGTTTGTAGGTAATTTAGACACCACCGAAGAGAAAAATAGTAAGTGCGGGGAATTGGGGGAGAAAAAGAGAGTGGTAACAAGATGTAAAGGTGATAGTTAGGGTGTGGTTTTTCGTGTTTACAGGTAATCTTTTATTTATTTGATTTGCAATTAAATTAAATGGTTGGCTTTACATGAGAATTGATATATTTTTATGTAGAGGCGAGTTTCATTTAGATGATTTTCCTTTGTGTAAAGACAAAGAAAAATCTTGACATGTTATTGCGCAATAACTAAATAATCTTGAATGGCCAAAATAACAATAAAAGAGTAACAAAGTTTAAGGTTTAATCGAGTAGAAGTTAGGTTTCCTTGGTTTGTTATCGTATTGTGATCAGAATTTACAAGACTTAAGTAGTGTTTTAATTTATGAATATTAAAACTTTACCTTTAAAGTTACGTTATGCTTAAAGGTTATGAACTTCTCTATTGTATGAACTAACACTTTCACCCGTGCTTCTAGCTGCAACAGGATAATTCATATAGTTTGAGTACAGGCTGACGTTTGAATTTGATGACTGGTATTTGTACACATAACTGTGTAGTGCTGGTCTAATACTCTAAGATATTTACTACTATCGGAAGTCTGTAGTCCTGACTTTGCAGTTACGAAACAATACAACTCTAGCCATGATCCCGTGAGCCCAGGGACTTGGTACCTTCGGGCGGCATCCCGACTCTTAACATTCTTCAGTTTTGCTTAGATGTTGTCTGAGGTTATGTCTTTTATGAGTGAAGGTATTGTAAAGGTGTAGCGTAATTTTATAAGGTTGGTTATTTATCAGTAAGCAATAGCCATATGTGGATATCGAGTCGAAGTAAGTTACTGAGTGTGCGCCTCCCTGTTATGTATAAATAAAAAACAAAACGTAGAACCATTTACCCGGTATTTATTTAAAGGAAACAATTTTCCATTAAAGGTACACAAACATTAATGAATAATATCGTTTTGTATTAACAAAACAACGAACAATATTTTAACGTCTTAAGACTTAATAGTACTAGACGCATCCGGATATTTTAGTCTGACGATTGAAATGTACAATGTATGACTAGTTTTAGTCTTATTGTTTTGTTATGATGTTAATTCTAATTTGATTAGACAATGATAGAAACAGCATAAACGGTGAAGTTTTCTCCCATGCTCTTTCTTCACCGATACGACGCTGAGCATGGTTAAAGGTGAACTTTGTAAGGAAAATAAATATTAATCCTTTTGGTGAGTTTACCTTTATTGTGACTTTTATTTTTGAACCAACCTTATTCCTCCTCCCACCGAAAGTAAATCATTGTATTGACGTCCTAACATAACGTAGTGGTTGAATTCATCTAGGGTTTTATTTTTGTAAGTTGGTAACATTTACGCGGTCAATTTAAAAAGTAGGTACCTGTTACATCACATCATATTGTATTTTTGTTTAATTTAATTCATTTAAAACGTTTGTGTTTTTCAAAGTTTTTGTTTTTTATTTTATCTATTAACCACCTATATGGTTTACCCGATTTACTGTAGGTTTAGAGCTACAGATGTTGAAGAGATTGCCGATCTTTGTTGTGGTTAGTGACAAAAGTGTTCATTAACAATTAAACATTGTGCCGTTTTCAAATTTTTTAAATATCTAAAGGTGCTAAATCCTAGATTCCCAAAGTGGTCCAGGTGGACCCCTCAGGGGTCCACGGGAGCCCGATAGGGGTCTACGCTTGCGTGGAAAAAATGGGGGTCCACAACTCGTTAACGGGGGTCTATAAATATGTATTAGGTGACCCGACTTGACTTCTCCTATGAATAAGGGAGACAATAATATATATAGGCAGACAATATTATAAGAAGCTTGACTTCTCCTATGAATATAGGAAGACAATATTATAAGAAGCTCAGCAATTGTTTTTGTAAGAACTTGCATATTCCATATTCAGAAAGAGCGTGTCAAGACTCGCCGATGCTGCGCCGCCCGCCCGCCTAGTTAAAGTCGTGTCTGAACTTGCATGAACTTGTTGGATTTTTCTTTAATATAAATACGAATGCGAATGATAAACATTACTCAGTTGTTTCCGGAATTTCAAAAAGAAAGTGTACCTATATAAGTGTTCACCAGTGACGGAAGTAGTTTTCAGACTTTTTGAAAATTAAAGTGAATTGATATTATTGTTTGCCAGTGTTGGAAAAGTAAGTACCTACCTATCTATTTGTTAGCAACTTGTATCTTAAAAAAGCCACTTCTATTATGTTTGTTAAATCATTTTAAGATTACTTAACAAACATTTTTCATATTTACAGGTAAGTAATTGATACGAAACATGGCTGAATCTAAGAAGAAGTGTCGACAGTACAGTGTTGAATATTTGAAATTTGGTTTTCTTCCATCAAATACAGACAAGCGATTGCCCATGTGTCTTTTATGCAACAAAGTCTTGAGCAATGACTCTATGAAACCATCGAAGCTGGAAGATCATCTAAGAAGGTGTCATCCTGACAAAATAGGTAAGGATTTGAAATATTTCCAAACATTGAAGGAAAAGTATGAAAAGAGACCCACCGTGCATAGTATGTTCGCTTCAACGTCTGAAAGCAACGACGATGGCTTGCGGGCATCTTACAATATCTCATTACTTATAGCAAAATCTGGGAAACCGCATACCATTGGAGAGGAGTTAATTTTGCCTGCTGTTGAAGAGGTCTTAAAACTGTCCTGCACAAATCTTCATTTGACATACTTAAAAGAATTCCTTTGAGTAACAACACTGTACAAAGACGTATTGATGAAATGAGCTCTGATGTTGAAAGTTTCTTGTGTAATTATCTGCAAACAACTCATTTTTCTATTCAACTGGACGAGTCAACTTTACCTGGCAATGAAGCATTATTATTGGCATATGTTCGATTTATCAAAGGCGAACAAATGTTTGAAGAGTTACTATTCGCGAAAACTTTGAAGACTGACACTAAAGGTGAATCAATTTTTAATGTTCTGAATGATTTTTTTTACGGAAAAATCAATTGCATTTACAAACATTATTTCGGTGGCAACAGATGGAGCTCCTGCCATGGTCGGGCGATATCGTGGGTTTATAAGTCATCTTAAAAGGATTATACCAGAGGTAATTGCAATTCACTGTGTCATCCACCGACAACATCTAGTAGCGAAAAATTTAGTGATAGATTGCACCAAGCGCTTCAATTTGTGATTAATGCAGTTAACAAAATAAGAAGCAATGCATTAAATACGCGCTTATTTGCACAGTTGTGCGAAGAAAATGATGAGGACTTCCAACGATTGCTGCTACATACCGAAGTACGCTGGTTGTCGAAAGGTGCATGTCTATCAAGATTCTATTTGCTTTTCGACTCTGTTTTAGAGTTTCTGAACACTAAAGATCCTGTTTTAAAAGAAAACCTCATGAATTTCAAAGCAGACATTGCGTATTTGACAGATTTGTTCAAAATTCAATGACCTCAACCTACAGTTACAAGGGGACAGCCTCAATTTGATAAAAACAAAGAGTGAAATTTCAGCTTTTCTTGGTAAACTGAAACTTATGAAGCAAAATATTGGTCGACGTGAATTTTCCCAGTTTCCAAATTTATCGCAGGTAGAATGCCTCGACGAAGATATTCAGACGTATGTTCAACATTTGATTGCCCTGTATGATGATTTTAAAATCAGATTTGAAGACATTCTGTCGATGGATATACCACCATGGATAATAAATCCATATGATGAAACTGAAGTGGAAAATGTGGTACTGCAAGAAGAGCTACTCGAGCTTAGCACTAATGAGGAGCTCAAAGTAGCATTCAAAAGAGGGTATCAATCATTTTGGCTGCAGGCACAAATACCTGAAAAATATCCAGGACTGTGGGGAATTGTGCAAAAATTTCTCATAGTGTTTCCTTCGTCATATCTTGTCGAACGCAGTTTTAGTGCCGTAACAAACTTGTTGACAAAAAAAACGGAGCAGATTAAATATTACAGAGCGAGGAGATTTACGGTTATACTTAACTAAACTCAAGCCAAATATTGATAATTTGCTGTCAATTCACCAAGTACATCCCTCCATTAAAATTATAATCGCATATATAGTCGCAATATAATCAAAGTTTTGATTATATTGCGACTGTTTTTAAAAATAATAATCATTATTAGTTTTGATGTTAAATTGATTCTACTAAGACTGTTATAACAACATAATTAAAAGTGTAGTAATTTTTGTGTTTGAATAAATAGCTACAAAACAAGAAAATATTTATTTTTACTTTTACCACTCCGAAGTGGGAGATTATTGGTTTCTTGTACTGTGAGTCAATCTTAGAATACAAAAAGTAAAGTAGGAATCCAACTGTTGGATGAAGACGCTTTTAGACTGGCTTTGAAACTTAGCTTGAATGACAATACTCACAGCATAACCAAAGCAATATAAATTCTCACCTTTTTTTCGAAAACTTTCAACTCATAGTTGATTGAAAAATAGCCACAACACAGATTTACATAGACATATACGTTTTTCGGGTTTTGGAAGTAAGTTAGTAAATGTAATAGCTGCAGGGGGTCCACCAGATCCAGCAAAATGTTTAAAGTGGTCTATGAGAAAAAAAGTATGGGAACCTCTGTGCTAAATAAATGTTTTGAGAAATGTCTAAATGCATAGTATTCGGTAATATGCATTCCAAAGACGAGCATCTTCCTGTGTTAGAAGGCCGACTGTTTGAAGACAGTTATGACGACTCGACGATTAATTTAAGTATGGAAAGTTCGGGTAAGATGTTTAAGATTTTGCTTGCATTAGTAAAATAATAAGTTTTCTAGTTTATAAAGTATGAGAAAAAAAATGTACATGTTTTTATCCTTTTTCATCTTGTTTATTAAATGTTTAATCATACGTCATACAAAATGGTGCTACGTGAGTGTTATTTTTGTTTGTGAATTAGTATATAATGTATGAGAGTGATAAATATATGTTTTTTATCCTTTTTCATCTTGTCTATTAAATGTTTAATCATACGTCATACAAAATGGTGCTACGTGAGTGTTATTTTGTTTGTGAATTAGTTTATAATGTATGAGAGTGATAAAAAAAAAAAAAAAATTAAATTATATGTTTTTTTTTATCCTTTTTCATCTTGTTTAATAAATGTTTTATCCTTATTCAACTTTTAATTAACAGGTCTTATCCTACATTTTACAGCATCATACATCATTAATTCATCTTAATGTTTAATCATACGTCATACAAAATGGTGCTACGTGAGTGTTATTTTTGTTTGTGAATTAGTTTATAATGTATGAGAGTGATAAATATATGTTTTTATCCTTCTTCATCTTGTTTAATAAATGTTTTATCCTTATTCAACTTTTAATTTAATTAATCATCTTAATCATCCTACATTTTACAGCATCATACATCATTAATTCATCTTAATCAACCTTTACAGCTATATACAAATTTCAAACTGTATCTTTCAATTGTCGCCGTAGCCTAGTGGTTGAAGCCTTGGTTCGGTAATGCAATGGTTGCAAGTTCGAATCTCAACCAAGTTTTTTAAATACATAAAAATTTTAGGACGCCATGTTGGAAATTCAAATCGACCGCCGAAACATCCGCCATGATGGAAATCTACTTCAACAACAGCCTAATGAGGTGAGAGGCCGTATTTTCCATTGACGTCTTCAAAAAACAAAAACAAGTAATTAAATAGAATGCCTGCGTCAAAGCCTGTTGACATAAACAAAAAATAAGTTTAGGTAATAAGGGTGTAACATTTATAAAAATTTCCTGATATT
Organism: Abscondita cerata; assembly: GCA_030710515.1. NCBI lineage: Eukaryota > Metazoa > Arthropoda > Insecta > Coleoptera > Lampyridae > Abscondita > Abscondita cerata. Next base: position 12,044 of record JALBCR010001545.1, on the reverse strand, counting down.
TGTTATTGTTAACTTAATTAAATTAGTTACTTTTTCTTTTTAATAATTATTTTAAATAAAAAATAAAAAATATTAAATTTTTAATTAAATATATATGTTAAAAAAAAAAATTACCTTAGTTTTTATTTTCACTTTTATATTAACTACAAAAAAAAATGAAACGTCATAAAATATACATTTTTTAAGGACTACAATATTATGAATAGAGGTTTTTTAATAAGTAATAATCAGTCAACCCAAATAACCATGTTTAGTTTTTGATTTAATTTAAAAGTTATTGCTTGTAGACGTTTTTTAAATCAAAATTATTTCTAATTTTATTTTGTAAACATTTCCTAAACAAAATTTTGATTCGATAATTAATCGAGCTATGGTGTTTAATTAGCGATACCTTCAAATATATTCTTTAAAGAAAAAAATTAAGTAAGCAACGTAAATTACCTATTTTCTAAAACGTGCTTAGTGTAATGATTCATTCTACAGTCCTTCTATAAGATTGCCCCTGCTGAGACTACCTGCTCTTAGAATTGTAAATGATACCCTTAAGCCCGTTTCACAATGTGCAAACTTTTGTTTACAGAAATTGTGGTGTCCAAGTTTTAAATTTCATGAGTGTACATTATATTTGTATTTGCTTTGTATTGCCTAGTTACATAAGCTGATGTCATTATTGATATATACTAAAAAATTGATATAAAAAGGTTATGTCAAACTAATAGTTTCTTAATAATTAATAAATAACATGGTGCCAAAACAGTGGTGTGAATTTGGGTGAACATAATACATACGTTTTGAATTTTTTTGGCAGTATGTCTGATTCTGGAGTTAACTTGCGCCCCCTGCGCTAATACAGATTAACATGAAGAAAGAATGTTACACAAAGTTGAAAGTTATGGATAAATTCGGTTGAATGGTACGCTGAAGCAACTAACTTATATAAAAAAATGTAAAGTAACAACTGGCTACATATGACGCTCCTGAGTGTTCGTACATGTAAATTTTTAAGTTTATTGAGCGATTACTGCAAAAATTATAAATCTAACATTTAAATGGGTTTTCTTGAACGTGTTCTAGTGTTTAGTCAATTCACTTTTGTGGTAACACCTGTAGTTGCACTTATCGCAGCTGAAACGCCGCTCTCCTGAGTTTTTGTACATGTGAATTTTTAAGTTAATTGCTTGACTGCTACAATAATCACAAACATTACACTTCAGTGTGTGATCTAATGTGATTAGTCAAACCACTTTTGTAGTAACATCTGTAATCGCACTTATCACAGCTGAACGGCCGCTCTCCTGAATGTTTATACAAGTGGGTTCTCAAATTTACTGCGTGACTGGTGCAATAATCACAAACATTACATTTAAACGGTTTTTCTTGAGTGTGTGTTCTATTGTGTTTAATCAAATAACATTTGTAGACACACCTGTAGTCACACTTATCACAGCTAAAAGGTAGCTCTCCTGTGTGTTTGTACATGTGTGTTTTCAAGGTGCTTGCTTGAATGCAGCAATAATCACATACATTACACTTAAAAGGTTTTCCTTGAGTATGTGTTCTATTGTGGTAAATCAAAGCACTTTTTGTGTAACACATGTAGTCGCACTTATCACAGCTGAAAGGCCGCCCTCCTGTGTGTTTATACATGTGTGTTTTCAATGTGCTTGCTTCACGACTGCAATAATCACATACATTACACTTAAAAGGTTTTTCTTGAGTGTGTGTTCTATTGTGCTGAACCAAATAACTTTTTTTAGAACACCTGTAGTCGCATTTTGAAAGGTCTTTCTCCAAAGTGTTGACACAAACGCTTTCTTGGATTTTTCGGTTCCTTTCGAATACAGTTGCAATTTAAGAGTTTCTTATGGGTTAACACATTGAACTTCAAAGTCGTGCTGCTTTCAGACTGACAACTACAATTGTTACTTTCAAACACATTTGCTTCTGATGTAACATTAAAGTGTACCCTCTTTGTGTCTCAATAATGAGGAATTATCAAATGTAGTATAACTACACAGATTGCATTTAAATAGATGAGTAAATATGTGATTGGATAATATTTGTTTATCGCTTGTAACATAATTACATTGGTAGCAGTAGTATAACATATCTGATAATGAAAATTCTTCCACACATGTGGATATGTCCGTGTTAAATAACACATATTCTTCTTTAACGATGTTGTCATTTTCCTTTTTAATCGCAACTTCGACAAACTCTTCCTTGATATTTTTAAAATAATTTCCTTCATCAACAAGTGAAGAAGAGTTTGTCAGAAATGATTGTGGAAGATTTACGTTTCCTAAAATGTTTTCGTTTTTCATTAATGATGATGTTCATCAATTTTGGGCTTGCATTCGTTGCAAGCAAGTGGGTTTTCATCAATGCTCAATTCCTACAATGTAATTCAAGGGTATAAACAATTCAGTATGATACGATACTTACTGCTTTTACGGGAGAGGTCAACAACTTAGGATGTAGCATTGAATCATTGCCTAGTAAATGTAGTGATGTTTCTTCTTTTATTTTTTTATAACAAATTTGACATGCAATTGTATTGTCTGCCATTATTGATGCACTAATTATTTATCTAATGATGTTATCCAAATATCTTTACCACAGAAAAATTAATTATATATTTCTGTGTCTTTACCAACAAAAATTTGGTAGTGATTATTGTACCTGCAAACTGACAGGCGTATTTATCTGTATATAGAGTAGTTCAGAAAAAATTTACATTGATCGTTGATTGAAGAAGTTTGTAAAAATACACAACCGTTAGTTTACAGTAGTGGGTAATGATTTTGAATAAATCTATTTAAAAAGGATTTTAAAATTTTAATTGACATTTCGTATTTTTATTTTAAATGGATTCATTTAATCAATTCTGTATTTGTAATTTTAAATAAGAGTTCAAATAATAATAATATTAATAATAATAATGATAATAATAATAATAATAATAATAATAATAATATAAAATATCCTCAGGGCGTATAATTTCATTATGCGACGAGTCTGGCGATCGGGGGTTCCCGAGCAAGTGGGTGCATACCTGGGTGCTCTAAACACCTGAGTGTCCCAGGAAGTAGTGAAGTCTCTTATAAATAACACGATGCTTCATGAAATGCACTTGCAAAACCTCGTCATAAAAAGTTGGGTTTGCAGCCCGACTATGACGAGTGAAATTAACCAGTTGCACCTAACAACACAAGGATAGCCTCGGAAGAGCGCCGTGAAGGTCGGACACGGCGCAGAAATAGACAGTCTGAAAACGGTGTTTTGGATATTTTTAAAATAAAAATATTTAATTCTGAGCACATTATATACTTTTTGTGGTACTGGGGTTTCTTTTACTCTTATGACTAAACAATAAAGTATAAATTTCTCAAATATAAATCACAATCTATATGTAATTCAAAATTATAAACGTAATTAAAAGAAAATTAACGGTGCTAAAAACTAGTAACGGTAAAAATTGCATCGTTACAATATCCATGGACTTTGTATGGATATTTATCGATATCTATTTCAAATTCAAATTATGTCCAAAATATCCATGGACTGTATATAGATATCCTTAGGATATCCAGAAATTGATATACAATGGACATATATAAAGTTTGGTCATACTAAAATAAGATATTGTATATGTGTAAATTTACCAATGTGGGCAATAACATTATAATATTTCAATCAACGCCAACAAAGAAATTTAATTTGTTGCTTTTGTACGACTTCTAACAACGTATAAACCATCTGATAAAGCTGTCAATGTCGAAGGTCACGCCATAATTCATCTTGCGCTTGCATTGTTTGTTGTGGGTGTGAAATAGTAATTTACATTAGAGTGTGGAAAATAGGATTTTACTTACACTTTACGATCATCAAAAAGTAAAAAGAACTAAATTATTTCTACTCATTTTAAGTATTTAAAACCATTTTGACATACACCACCTAATATGTGTCAGAACATTTGTTTAACTGACGTATAGATGGGGTCATCAATATCATCATTAATAAAAAATTAAATGCGCCTTTATTATGTACATTGTCGTGTCAAGTACGGTGTAAAGAAAATTTTTAAAATCAATTTATCTGATTCTATACTTAGTATATTTTTAAAACGTTCCCAAACAGCAGATAAAATCAGCCACTACTTTACCGCATAGTAGCCGAACTTTATCGCATTGTGTGTAAAAATCAAGTTTCAAGACGAGTATGAACAACTGGAAAATGTGCTTTACAGTTCAGGAGGCTAATAAGAATATTTCATTAAAGTGTTAGTAAAAAATTGTACTGCGCATATGCACCAGCTGTCTACCAACCCTACAAAATAAATACTAAACTCAAGAACCTAAGGTATTTGTTTAAGTTGTCAATACTAACAAGTAAGAACACTAACGCAAAAAGGTGCTCCTCTACAAGTAATACGACTTTAATTAACTTACACTTAACATTGGACATCCATAGATGGTCCATCTTAACACATCTTATGGACATCCATACAAGTATGTAATACGAATATCCATATAAAGATATTTTATGGACATCAACCCTTCAATCTTATTTTACACATTTATACACACGTACAAATAGTATAAACTAAGTAATGCCAACAGATCTTGGTTTTATTCACACAAGTGTGTTATGCATTCAAAGTTATTGCTTAGGTAACGAATTGCATTTAAATATTTAATCGTTGTTACAGTTATCTGTTGACGTTACTTAGTTATACTATTTGTACGTGTTCTTTATACACGAGATGTCGCAAGACATGCATTTCACTTATAAATTATTAGTTTTTGCATTATATTATTTTGTTTCAATAATTGCATTTTTATTATAAATGTGTAAAATGAGATGAGAGGGTTGATGTCCATAAAATATCTTTATATGGATATTCGTATTACATAAGATGTGTTAAGATGGACCATCTATGGATGTCCAAATTAGTGAAATTTGAAATTGCTATGGACGTCCATAATACATTCACAGTGGATGTACTTGTGTTGTCTGGGTTATGTAGATTCGAATTGGAGTGATGACTTCAGCGATACTTAATTAAAGTTTTCGGTAATACGTGGGTGACGACAAAACAAAATTGTGTTGCCTTGTTTACATCTGAAGCTGAGCTTGTTTTGCTTTATGTAGTTCTGCAAAAGATAGTCTTTCAATCAAAAATTATTAATGGATATGAATGTTAATGTAGATCAACTGTTAATTTATGAAGATAATCAGGGATGTATTGCTTCATTAAGAAATCCTAAAAATTATAATAGAATAAAACACATATATTTAAAATATAAATTTATTTGTGAAAAGATCAAAGTATTATTGTTGAATATTTAACTTCTAAGGATCAACAAGCAGATATTCTTACTAAAGGATTGCATGGAGCACAATTTTATAAGAATTATAAACATATAAATTTAAGTATTATGTGAAACCAGAGAGGGGGAATTTTGTTTTAATTTGTTGTTACTATAATTTGTGTTAGTATTCCTTTATAAAAAAAACATTAAGAAAGGGTGTCGTGTAATAATGATTTTTTTATTAGTTAATTATTATAGAAACAGCAACGGTTTGAAAAAATATGTAGTATATGATGTGTATTTGTTAGTTACTGTTGTTTATGTATTTTTGAAAAACGATGTTACGATGCGTTTTTATTACTAAGTATCGCACCGTCACTAAATTAGTTTGAAAAATTAATTGTTAATATAAGGCCGGTTTTGTTATGGTGTAAGCTAGTTGCCCCACTTAAGTTATGCCTTATACAGTGACCGGCAAAAAGTTTGCAACAAATGTGTAAAATTTTTGTAATTGAGATATCCGAAAATTTCTTTTGGCAAATTAATTCAGCATATCAAATAACAAAAAAAAAGCATTTTGACTACTGTCATGGAGGCAAATTTAAAAATATATCCCTTAAGATATTGAAAAATGCCTAATAGAAAAGTTGTTTAGAATTAGATTACACGTCTATGTGCAAATTGTCAAAAGAAAATAACGACTTCTTAAAAATATCAGTTTTCCCGCATTTTTTCCAGAAATTTTTTGTATGATCTTATTATCCAGGCAATATTGTAAAAAATTGTTTAAATTGGGTTTAGAATGGAAGAATTTATCATTTTAGGACTATTTAAAAATAATTCTAAATTTGTAATTTCAATCTTTTGTTTTCTGTAGGCCATTGCAACAAAGTCCGTCCTAAAAATACAATGTTTTTTTTTCTTTACCGTCCATTGGTAGACTAGTAAATAAAAATTACTGGATTGTGAAGTTTTGTTTTATTCTCAATATTTCCGGAAAAAATGCCGGAAAACTGATATTTTTGAAAAGTCGTTATTTTCTTTTAAAAATTTGCACATAGACGTATAATCTAATTCTGAACAACTTTTCTCTTTGGCATTTTTCAATATCTTGTCATCTAACCTCAATTTTTTTATACTTAAGAAATATTTTTAAATTTGCCGCCATACCAGTGGTAACATAACATTTGTCAAAGTGCTTTTTGTCATTCAATATGCTGAATTCATTTGGGAAAGAAATTTTCGGATATCTCAATTACAAATTTGTTGCAAACTCTTTGCTGGTCACTGTATAAGCGTGAGCTCTTTCGTTAAAAAGCAGTTGGTTCCGGATACTTGTTCCTCCTGGTCCTGCCGCTAATAATGAGTAAGTCCGCTTCTCTAATTTAACCGTCAAAGATACCGATTTGGCTATTCCGCACAATGCAGAGATACCGCTTTAGGTTCCCTTGACTTTCCATTCTCCCTCCGTGTGTTGTATTTGGGTGACGCATTTCGCGGCTTGAGTACACCACTCAAATAGTTGTCAAGTTGACATAGTGCATTTTCGAATGTCGACTTGGTCACTCCTACTACCTACCGCATCCCTTAACAGACCGCCGTTCTGCTTATATACCGTCACCCTCATCCCTAAATTAACCGCCGCTCTGCTTACATTACCAAAACCATCACCCCTATAACCGTCAAATCCGCTGACTGCTTTACTTTAATAAATGCTGTTTTTCTGTGAAACGAATAGCAACTTGTTTCGTGCTAAATAAAGAAGTTTTTAGTTTTATTGTATTTTCTTTATTTCTCCGAACTGCTTCGTTTTAGACAATCAGAATACTGGAATTTTTAACCTCCACTGTAGCTGCCCGATGAGCGAACGGAGAGTAAACTTGATCATCAAATCTGTCGCCCGAGATCCGTCCGCTTTTGTTAGTTGCGGAGGCTGGCCGAATTGGGGAGCAGACGTCGCAGTTCGTTTTTGTGTTGCCCTGTAAACGGCGAGTAACTGATCTATAGAAGTTTTACTTACGTTGGTCCTTGTCAATTCATGTGACGTCATCAAATAGAGAAGTGGCGTTATGGTTCGGCGCGAGTAAAACTTCCATATATTTCAATGTAACAAATCGCGGGAGTGAATTTAGGAAAAATGACAATACTGTATAAGTTGAATCCACGATTACAAATACATAAATAGTTCATCAATTTAAATTATACAAAAATTACACTTGCATGTATGTGTTTTCACCACATAATTAAAATTTGCGAGACAAGGTATTATGAATGAAATCACAAACGTAAAACTGTAGTAAACTGAAGTTAGCGTTTGTCATACTTTTAAATATTTATTTAGAAGCAGTCGTGTCAGTTTTCTCCAGAACTTTAGCATATTTATACAATTTAGGGAATTATCTAATGCGATTATGTTTGCAGATGGCATTAATGAGTGTGGTATCTTCACAGTTTTAAATTAAAAACATCTTTTGCGAAATACATTTCTTATGGAAATGGTGTTGGCACGAAACTACTACGCCCTTTACTGCTACAGTTTCTCTAAGTAAAACGTCTATTGATCGCATTTTAAAAAACTTCAGTTAGAACGATACAACTTTCATATATAACTTTTTTTCTACGAGCAATAAGAACAATAATAGGCGTATTCTTTCAAACTGATCTAACTGATCCGATCGATCTCAACCGAACTAAGCAAATTCTTTTACCTCCACTATGCCCGTAAGTGATCCGAATGAGAACCAACTGAACTGATTCAGTTTGAAAGAATACAACTAATATGAGGTGGGTAATTTATAGTGAATAACCCTGTACATGAAAGTTTTCAAGCTTCCTGCTTCACTACTGCAATAATAACAAACATTACACTTAAATGGTTTTCCTTGAGTATTTTATTGTGCCGGGCGAAAGCACGATTTGGTAACAACTGTAGTGGCACTTATCACAGCTAAAAGGTTTTTCTCCTGAGTGTTTGTACATGTGAATTTCAAGTTTACTGAGTGATTACTGAAAAAAATCACAAATCTTACATTTAAATGGTTGTTCTTGAGTGTGTTCTATTGTGTTTAGTCAATTCACTTTTGTGGTAACACCTGTAGTCGCACTTATCACAGTTGAAAGGCCGCCCTCCTGAGTGTTTGTACATGTGCGTTTTCAAGTTTACTGATTGACTACTACAATAATCACAAACGTTACATTTAAATGGTTTTTCTTGAGTGTGTGTTCTATTGTGCCTAGACAAAGAACTTTTTGTATAACACCTGTAGTTGCACTTATCACAGCTGAAAGGTCTTTCTCCCGAGTGTTTGTACATGTGGACTTTCAAGTTTATTGAGCGATTACTACAAAATCACAAATCTTACATTTAAATGGTCTTTCTTGAGTGTGTGTTCTATTGTGTTTAGTCAAATCACTTTTGTAGTAACTCCTGTAGTCGCACTTATCACAGCTGAAAGGCAGCTCTCTTGAGTGTTTGTACATGTGGTTTTCAAGGTGCTTGCTTGACTGGTATAATAATCACAAACATTACATTTAAACTGTTTTTCTTGAGTATGTGTTCTATTGTGGAGAGTCAAAACACTTTTTTTGTAACACCTGTAGTCGCACTTATCACAGCTGAAAGGCCGCTCTCCTGTGTGTTTATACATGTGCATTTTTAAGGTGCTTGCTTGACTGCAGCAATAATCACAAACATTACACTTAAACGGTTTTTCTTGAGTGTGTTTTCTATTGTGCTTAGTCAAATCACTTCTGTAGTAACAGCTGTAGATGCATTTATCACAGCTGAAAGGCAGCTCTCCTGAATGTTTGTACATGTGGGTTTTCAAGTTTACTGCTTGAGTGGTGCAATAATCACAAACATTACATTTAAACGGTTTTTCTTGAGTGTGAGTTCTATTGTGGAGAGTCAAAGCACTTTTTTTGTAACATCTGTAGTCGCACTTATCACAGCTGAAAGGCCGCTCTCCTGTGTGTTTGTACATGTGCGTTTTCAAGGTGCTTACTTGACCGCAACAATAATCACAAACATTACACTTGAATCGTTTTTTTTGAGTGTGTGTTCTGTTGTGTCGAATCAAATCACTTTTTGTGCAACACCTGTAGTCGCACTCATCACATCTGAAACGCGTTTCTTCATAGTGTTTGCACAAACGCTTTCTTGAATTTTCGGATTTGTTACGAATACAGTTGGAATTTAACACGTGGAACTTCAAAGTCATCCTGCTTTTAGACTGATAACCACAAATATGACATTCAAACAAATTTGCTTCTGATGTAACATTAAAGTGTACCTCTTCGTGTCTCCATAACAAAGAATAATCAAATGCAGTATAACTACATACATTGCATTTCAATAGATGAGTTAATATGTGATTGGTTAATATTTGTTTATCGCTCGTAGCGTAATTACATTGGAAGCAGTAGTATAACATATCTGATGCTGAAAATTCTTCCACACACGTGGGTATGTCCGTGTTAAATAACACATATTCTTCTTCAACGATGTTGTCATGTTCATTTTTAATCGCAACTTCGACACACTCTTCCTTGTTATTTTTAAAACAATATCCTTCATCAACCAGTGAAGAAGAGTTTGTCAGAAATGATTGTGGAAGATTTACGTTTCCTAAAATGTCTTCGTTTTGCATTAAGGCATGGTATTGTTCATCAATTTTAAGCTTGCACTCGTTGCACGCAAGTGGGTTTTCATCAACGCTCAATTCCTACAATGTAATTGAAGTGTATAAATAATTCAGTGTTATACGATACTTACTGCTTTTATTGGAAAGGTCGGTAACTTAGGATGTACCATTGAATCATAGCACAGGGAATGTAGTGTAACTTCTTTTATTTTTTTAAAACAAATTTGACATGCATTTGTGGTGTCTGCCATTATTAATATATTTATTTTAGGATGTTATTCAAATGCAAATCCGTTTACCTACACCTCAATTTATACAAATTTCGCTGTGATTGTTGTACCTGCAAATTGACGCTCTTAGTTATCTGTGTATAGGGTAGTTCAGAAATTTGTTATTTTAAATAAGAGTTGAAATAAAATTCTTGTTTAAAATAACAATTGAAAATTGTCGTCATTGTGAAAAGTACGCAATCTTCGATAGATTTAAAATTCAAATTGTTTTTAATCACTAACGCTGAATTTCTTTTAAAATTCTTTCGTAGTATATGTAAGTTCTTCGACCTTTTGCGGAAGCATTAGATAACTTACAAAGATTAAAAAACATTTTTTATGATAAACTAATACTGCAGTTGTAGTGTATTAAACATTTTTTTAAAAACCTTTGAATAACGACAATTAAAGTTTTGTTGCAATCTAGTGAATCTTTTAACTAAAATTATTTCTCATTTTCGTCTACAGCAAATGATGTCATATTGGCAAAAGTTACACACCTGTTCTTTAAAGGTGGCACTGAAACTTGTCCAGATCCATCAAGCCCAAACGCCTAAACTGTTGTGAAATGTTTACTGTATATTAAAGACAATATACCATATAAAATAACATATTTTAAATTACCAAAAAACATGCCAACATTCTTACAAACGATGAGTATACTTTTTCACAATATATCATCTTGGACGGTATAATGTCATTAGCACACACACAAAGTTTCAAAATTATCGGTTTACGAGTTTAGGTCCCCAGCCAACACCGCGAAGTAACCGAGATACAAGTGAGAATCTTATATAGGTCACATGTCGCAGTTGTGAATTATTTCTGAGTACCTCTGAGTTCTCCGAGACTTCTATATTAGTTCCAAATGTCCGCATTTGCGATGTCCCCTATAGAGTCGCTGAAAGTATCACCAGGTTTGCAATGTGAAGTTCATATAATCTCACAAAGCAATATCCCTATTCTTTCTGTTCGAAATCACGTTAACTCACAAAGGGAACTCTATAAAACTTCTATGATAAATAACAATTAGAATTACTTAAAATTCAAAAGCAACTCGCAACAATTTAAAATGACAATTATGCGATTCCATATAAATGTATCCTAGAATTTGTTCTAATCACAATGTGACTCACTTGTATGCATTAGATATGGATATGAAGAATTTTGAAATAAAAACAAAAATCTATTTGAATCAATTTAATGATAAAACTGTGTAAAACCAAGTAAAACATAAAATGATGTTACATTTATTAAACTAAATGTTATCTATTTTATATAAAACTAAAAGTGAAAATAAATATGTACTAGTAATTTAATGGTAAAACTGTAAAACATAAAAATAATGTTACATTATTAAACTAAATGTTATCTTTTATATAAAACAAAAAACTAAGTGAAAATAAATGATAAAAATTAAATTATAATAAAATAATGCCCTTATTTTGCGTTCCCGTTTCCTCTGCGCCTCTGCTTCGCATGCCTTAAGTAATCTCGTGTTAAAACTTCAAATTCTTTTAATGTGCACTCATAAGTTTTATTAACAGTATCTATAAAAGTTATTTATTACAAAAGTGAATTCCACCAATGCACTAGTCACTTAAGAAAAGTTTACTACCATAAAAGCGAACAGGTTACTTTCTTTAAGCGACTAATGAGAAATTATATGGGAGCCCAAAATAGTGTGCAATTAAAGAATTAAATATTGATATGAGGTTTATAAAGCTTTTGACAAGAATCATTGTTTCAATCTAATCCATAGAATCTAATCTCGATCACTTAATTTGGCAGCGAGCGTTATATCGCCTGAGCAATAC